>JAJIBD010008781.1:0-100959 GCA_021461705.1 Cryptotis parvus
CATAATAACAAAGAATAACACTTGATACATGCTTAACAAAAGCTGGATATTTGGGCATGTTATCTGAGCTTCTAAAAATGACAATGGTTTATTAGGTGGATGAATGTTCAGAGAAAAAAAGAAAGAAGAGATAGAAGTAACAGAAGAAGTATGGGTGGTCCAAAATCGCTAGAGAGTGTAACACCGTATATGACATATCTAACTGCTGGGATGGGATAAGTTCTAATGAGGATGAGTTATTTGAAACATGGAACACACCTTGTGATTTGTGATAAAGATTGTTCAAATAGTTTGGAATATGAAAACACTATTTATTTGTACATTGGCCATGCCTTATTAAAACAAAATAGAAAATCCAGGAAGACTTTCAATTTCTTATTTGCTACTCATCATTGAATCTGCAACCATTAACACCAAATTACCTATTAAATTTGATACCTAACATTTAATGCATGCCATATTTAGTACTATTTTGTCATTCTAAACATTTTACATATGATGCTATCATTGTTCTCATGTTATAAAAAATGAAAACTGAGGCTTAATGACTTAAAGGTATTTAGCAGTGAGGTGATAAAGTTGGGTTTCTGTATATAAAGTTTAATTTCAGTACCTGCTATATATATATATCTGTTTGGCAGTGCTGTTCTAAAAAAAATGTTTAAGACAATAAACCAAATAGTCTGATTCAGCTGAAAGAACGATTTTATGAATATATGCTCCTTCTTATTCATTTAATAAAATTATAATTCAGAGCTGATTTTAACCTAGGAATAAAAAAGAAAAAATTAGCTCAGAGCCACACCAATTGCAAACCCACAAGGGTTACTCTTGGTTCAGTGCTTAGGGGCTGCTCTTGGAGGTGCTAGGGGGCAGAAAGAGGTGGTGGCGCATATGGCTTTCCACCAGTTCATTTACTCCCGTTATGAAGAGAAGTTATTTTGTTTGTTTATTTTGTTTTGGAGTCACACCCAGCAGTGCTCCGGGCTTACCTCCTGGCTTTGTGCTCAGGGGATCATTCCTGGTGGGGCTCTGGTGGTCATATGGGGTGTCAGGGATTGAAACTTGGTTCTGCTGTATGCAATTCAAATGCCCTACCCACTGTACTCTCACTCTGTGCCCCCAAAGCAATTATTTTATAACTTAAAACATTCCTACCATGTTCATTCATCACTTCTAAGCCAACCCAGAAGACATTATTCAGTTGCTAAATTATATCACATCTGATTATTTGTTGTATTATCAATCACAGGTATCTCCATTATCATGTTTCCTAATAAATTTCACCAGTCTTATTGGTAGGCCATGACAAGATTTTCTTCCCAGACTGGATCTTCCTTTACCAAGAACACATACATATGCACATGTACACACATACTACACGTGTGGACTATTTGTGAAGGTCTGGAAGAAAAGTTGCCAGGAGGATAATTTTTCCTGAAGATACATAATTATGTTTCACCAAAGATGAGCAATTAACAAAAACACGTCTTTAAGTGACAGTAGGAAGTGTCTAGTTTATACATAGGTCAACAAAAAGAGCATATTCTCTGCAAAAGTTTTGAAACAAGTTAATGAACAAAATCTAATGAAAGTTTCTTGTGATTAGTACACATAGGTAATTCTCAGAATTTTCTAAAGCTACAATTCACTACCATCACTTTGAGGATGCTCAGAAATACAAACCACAAGTTGCATGTGAGATATCTCCTTAACTCTCTTATCCCTGACTTTTAATATTTGAAGAAGCTGTACTGTGTCATTGGAAAAAAACATTTTGACAGCCTTAAATGCCCTGCCGTAAATGAGAAGCTGGTCTGGTCTGCCCCTAATTTCCTGAAATATCCAATGAGATAAAACAGATACCCCAAATAAAATATTATATAATGACACAAACACATGAATTAAGATTAAAAGCAAGATTCAAAACAGTATCTCCTAGAATTCAAGAAATAAACTACCTTGCCCCAAATTGGTAAGAAGCCCATTACTGCAAGGATGGATAGTTACCCATGGCGAAGAATGGGATTCCCAGCAGAGTTGAATTGTATTTCCCATCAGTGATGAAGAAGATCCCTGCTGCGGTGATAATGGAGATGCACACGGTGAGCACCCCAGGAGGCCCAGGAAGGGCTTGCTGCGCAAACAGTCCTTCATGGAGCTGGAGAGGGTGGCGGTGGTCAGGATCAGTACTAGGCTCACTAGGACCTTGCTCTGGCCAAGATGCTGGTCTTATGAAAGTCTCTCCAGAGGCTAAAGGAGGCTAAAGAGTAGAGCTGAAGGTCCTGGTGCTCCTCCTGGAGCTTCCTCATAAGCTTACAGAACTCATTCTCCCACTTCTCCCCTATGAGGTCTTGGGTGGCAGAGCCATAGGTCTGGAGGTAGTAGGTGATTTGAATGGCTCTGGCTGACTTGACCCGCTGGTCCTTGCTGTTTGGCACTTCTACTACCCCGCCCAGTTGGTGTCCAATAAAACTGTTCCTCCCATCCTTGAAAACAGAAAAAGGGGAGATTCAAGTTACCAGATGGAGACACATCCCAGAGAATGACTCATACTCTAAGCAAAGAAACACAGGAAAGCAAAGATAGGCTCTAGCAATTGTGGAACTGATGTGGGTGGAGTGGTATGTTAGGGGGTTTTTTAAGCAATCTTTTCAATACTAACAGGGGATACCATGCAAAATGATCACGATTGGAAAAGATGCAAATGTATCATGAAGTGGTTCACGTCTTGCCACATGCATTGCAAAACTGAAATATAACATTGCAATCTCACCCGAGCCACAATTCCACTATTGTTTTCTGCGACAATCTAGTATAACTCCTTTATATAGGATCAATATTTCTGATTAAATTTCAGCCAAAAGTAAAACATGGAATGAATTTACATTCCAAAAAATTACTATTTACTCAAAAATACATGCTAAAATTTCTAGGGTTACGCACTCATTTGTACCAACACACAAACAGATGCAAGCACTACAAACAACCATACTCATCCATTATATTCTAGGGTAAAAATGAATAGTGCTGAAAAGTTAGAAGAAAATATATTTTATACAATTAATTTTAGTGTGTTTAAATGTTTTATGATGGGGCGATTTTTTTTTTCTTATTAAGATATTCTCTTAAAACATCTGCCTCAATATAAGCTTGACTTCAGGAGCCAGAGACATAGGACAGTGGGTAGGGTATTTGCCTAGTACATAGATAACCGGGGTTCTATCCCCAGCCTCCCATATGGTCTTCCTAGCACTCCCAGCAGTACTTCCTTACTGCAGAGCTAGGAGTAACCCTTGAGCATCATTGGGTGTGACCCTAAAAGGAAAAAAAAATTAGCTTGACCTCTCCCATCCCCCACGCCTGAGACAATGGATAAATTCTCCAAATGAGACTGGTAAGATTTCAGGTCAAAAGTCACTTCACTTTTCTCAGTTCCTCATGAAGAAAACAAAATTATAATTTCATATGAAGAAGACAAGACTGTAAGAGTTGAATGCTTGTAAGGAAAGTAATAATTCTCCCTAAATACATGCATAAGCTATACAGACAGTTTCCTAAACAGATTCAGAGCAATAGTTCTCAGTGTGCCTTAGCACTCAAAGAAGTTCTGACAATCAGCATCAATGCTGGAACAAAATTGGATATTTTCTTTTTTGCCACAGAGATCATTTATTTCTGGCAATGATTGCTAGATAAAAGCAGTGAGCCAATGCAGCTGGCAAGATGACAGATAGCAGAGAAAGTGTTCTACAGGTACTGGATGAGATGCAAGCCACATATGTTAAGTCCATAAATAGATTGTGTGTTTTCAGATTAGGTAAGGTGTTTAACTCAAGACAATAAGACCAAACTAAGCGCAGGAAAGAGTAAACTAGGAGGAGAGCATGGAAAGGCAGTAAACAAAACTAAATAAACATAACTGTTTTCATAGAACTTTCAGTTATCATATACTCAAGACAACATATGGAACAACTATTGTGAGCTTTATTGTCCAGAAACCTATATTTTAATGTTCATTTGTATTTGTATTTTAATAAATGCATACAAAGAATTATACATAATAATATATATGCATATGTATATGCATTCCTGTAAGTGGCTGTGACAATCAATTGTAAGCACCACTGCACTCGGGCCGCTTGCAGCTGCACGGTTCATCAATGAATGCTGGATTTAGAGATGACTACAAGAGTATGCCACCTGCAAGGCAAGCCTGGCAAGCTTCTCGTGTCATATTTGATATGCCAAATACCAATAACAATTATGGACCTCATTCCCATGACCTGATGGAATGGTTTGAGGTTCTTTATGTTCCTGGAGCAAGCAGATGCCCTTGGGCTCTACTAGCATGAGACAGGACATACAGAGAGATGTTACTGTTGCCCACTAGAGCAAATTGATGATGAACGGGAAGACAGTGGTACAGACAAGGATACATTCCTAATGCTTAAGACTGTATTGTTAAATGCAGAAGGTGTGAGATTTACATAAAATCCTAATACTAAAGTGTGCAATGCAAAAAGTGTAAGAATTTACATAAAAATCCTAATATTTAAAAAAGTGTGCTGTGAAATGCAAATAGTTTGAGATTTTACAGAGTAGAAATGCAATTTGTCAATATGGACATTCCTCCAAAGACTAGAAATTGAACTCCCATTTGACCCAGCCATACCACTCCTGGGAATCTACTCTGGGAAACCAAAAATACGCAGCAGAAACACCATCCCTACTTTTATGTTCATAGCAGCATTATTCACAATAGCCAGAATCTGGAAGCAACCAGAGTGCCCGAAAATCGATGACTGGATAAAAAAGCTTTGGTACATCTACACCATGGAATACTATGCAGCAGTTAGGAAAAATGAAGTTATAAAATTTGCCTACAAATGGATGGACATGGAGAAGATTATGTTGAGCGAAATTAGCCAGAAGGAGAGAGACAGATACAGAATGGCTGCATTTATCTGCATAACATAAATATATAGGTACATATTATGATACCAATATCCAAGGTCAAGTGAAACATATATCAGGAGGTCTTGTCAAAGGTGGAAATTATCACAAACGTGTGGGAGACAGAGGCTAGATAAGACAGAAAATGGAACAGTGTGCTAACAATTGTCGAGGGTACTAATGCCAACCTAGAACTGAGCACTAAATAGAGGCAAAAAGATACACATGACAACCCTTTAATGTATGTTCTGTAATCTATAGTCTGGAGGGGAAGGAAAAGAGAAAGAGAGAGAAAGGGAAAGAAATAAAGATCCTGCCATGGAGGAGGGCTGGGGGAGGGGAGAGGGAACCCGGGGATGTTGGTGGTGGGAGATGGGCACTGGTGGCGGGATGGGTGCTGGAACACTGTGTGACCAAAACCCAAATATGAACTTTTTAATTGTATATCTTTGTAATTGTAAAAATAAAAATAAAAAAAATAAATTGATTTGAACTTCTGGAAAAAAAGAAAAAAATGCAGTTTGTAAGCAGGAATTCCCAGAATCTCAAAATTTTAATTATTTTAGTCATTCCATATGCCCACTTACCTTACGTGTTAAATAAATACAATCATTCTATTTAGCTACTCTGAGTAATTCTAAATAAACAACGAGTTTCTAAATAAGAATTTTATTTGTGGTCTCCTGCCCTTTAATTATTAGGTATCGTTATTCAATTTCCATTGCTCTTTCAATATTTTTCCCTGACAAATGTCAAGTGAAAGTTCAGATGTAAGCTTCCAAGGTTCCTTTGGCCTTGAGCACTACATGGCTCTTTATTAACTGACTGCAAATAAAAGATAGTGAAGCTTCCAGAAAGTGATGAGAATTTTATCTGGCTTCCAGATATTGTGGAATATTATTTCTTCTTTTTCACTACAAATCAGATTTCTTATTAAGAGGTCTGTTTATTTTTGCTCTATGTTTGATGGTTTTATATCTACCTTTGTTTCTTCTTTTTTTGAAATCCTATCTATGATGTTAACTTGCACTTCTGATTACTTGAAAGAGAAAGCATTTTAAAAGCTTTTTTCGGTGACTTAAGAATGTGCAGTTCCATCTGTCTTTAATCATTTCTGTCATCAAAAAAAATTTCTCAGGGATCTTCAGCAGCAGAACAAAGATTTATCCATCCCTCAGGACACATTTGGAAATTATAGTGGATCAAAGAGCACACTGATAATGTATTTGGACAAAAATCAAATTTTTAAAGAAGGCAAATACAGTTTTAAATAACTGATTTTCATTGGATATGGCTAGCTGCTCATCCTCTATTGAAGGCAATTTCCATATTTTATAAAATTAATTCATAAAAGATATGCTTTCATCCCTTAGCATTTGAGTAAATGTAACAAACAAGGAATTTTTATGTATCCATTCCATTTCCTGCAGAGAACAGAATAAGCAAGGTATTCAGATGTCCTTGACTGGAAACTCTAAGGAAAGCTCCAACCACTGGCCCAATTGTCTCTGCTCAGTACAGCCCTGAGAAATACTCCCTTTTCCAAATTATTTGTGAGAGAAAATGCAACTCTTTTGTAAGGGTTGGTAGAATACTTGATAAGGTTTCCACAAATAAATCCATAGCATCCTTTATGTAGGGAAACAAAAATAAGTTATGGAAGTAGGATTTCCTGGGTCTGATAAGACATTAGGTGGGATTAATAAAGAGCACACTTAATCAGGGATCATGAGACCTGGGATGCAGTATTCGTTTCACACTAATTGAATAATTAAGAAAAAACTTTGACTGGCTCATTCCCCCATTCTAGGTTTTAGTTTGTTTATCTATAAAATGAGAAGTTTTGAGTATACAAGTTGATGCTTATAAGATGCTGAGGAAGATGCTGAGCTATAATATTCTATAAGAGTCTTATCTTGGAAGAGATCTGAATATCAGAAGTGACATAATTTATAACTAGTAGGATCATGAACTTTATTTTACTTTTTGGGTCACACTTAGCAATGTTCAAGGGTTACACTTGGCTCTGAACTAAGGAATTATTCCTGGGAGTGCTTGGGGACCATATGGGATGCCGAGGATTGAACCTGGGTCAGTTGTCTGGGAGGCAAATGCCCTACCCGCTGTGGTATCACTCCAGCCCCATGAATTTTACTTTAAAATCTAGACAAAATTTTCCCCATCATTGGATAGAACTATTTTGTTTAGTCGATGAGAAACAAGGTTTAGAAAAGGCAAACATTATCCCAAATATAGTTCCTCTTCTATTTTCACTACACATCAAGCATAAACTTACACTAATCAACCAACAGAGGGATACAGGTTGTGGGGAGGGGTATGTATGCAGATTTTTATACATTATTGTCTGATAGCAAAGTACAGCACAAGATATTCAGGAACTGAATGAAGAGAAAGGATTAGGAGCTCAAGGAAAAAATGAGAGAACTTTTCTATAATGGGGTTGGAAGCCTTAAAGAGTGCGACTTAATTGGCCCTGGTAGAAACTACCATGAGTTTTAAGCAGCAGGTGCCATGATTTACTTTTAAAGCATTAATTCGCGTCACACTGTGAAACATGATTTAGGGATGAGACATGTCTCTATAGCAAAGAGTTCAGTTGGAAAGTTCTTGCATTGCATCAGCTTCTTACTGCAGTGTGAATAGGTGTGTCTGGTGACACTTAGCCCAGTGTGTCTGGCAGGTAATTGTTCCAAGTTGAATGAACCGAATTACAGGAAATGTCACTATCACAATCCTGAAACATCTCATTATATGATCTCTCCAGAAGTGCTAATGTCCAAATGAATAAATTCATAAATATGTAAATAAATTCATCTTGGATTCCTTAGATCACTTTTCTTTAGATTATAATGATCACTTTCTGAAATTTCAATTTGATCTCACCCAAGACACACTTCAATAGTGGAAAAAAATATTAATCTCTTAGAAATAAGATCCAGAGGGCCAGAAGGATAGCATAGCGGGTAGGCTGTTTGCCTTGACGCGCCAACCTGGGTTTGTTCCCCAGCATCCCATATGGACCCCCTGTGCAATGCCAGGAGTAATTCCTGAGCATTGCTGGGTGTGAACCAAAAAAAAAAAAAAAAAAAGAAATAAGATCAAAGACAACTCTTGAAGACCTAGGAGAGGATTGAGACATTAATGTTATAAACAATTACACAATGAAAATAAATATTCGATGACACTGTGAGGTTATAGAAAACTATGTGTAAAAGCTGCTTAATATATGTGCTGCATTGACATTAAGATACTTGCTGTAACTACATAGTAATTTGGTAGCACAGCTTTTGTCTCAGACTATTGTAATTCAGATTTCATTGATTTTTGATGGTGTAAATGTGCAAAGATATAGAAAACTTTTAGATGTCATCTGTCTTTTTATTCTGAAAATAAAACTCTTTCTATGGCTAAAACTTTTTTTTCTCAAATTGAGTGAGAACTTTTTAATAAACTTTTTTTGGGGGAACACATCCAGTGGTATTCAGGGGCCACTCCTCAGTTTATGCTTGGAGTCACATGTGGAGGTACATGTGGAGCTATTTGGAGGACTATAAGTGGTGCCAGAATTTTAATTAAATTCTCAGCTGGTTCAAATCCCCAAGTTGGTCTACAAATATACCTCACACTCTGTAAATTTTCCATTTGTCATTCATGAAAAGTTGATGAGCCCAGCTTCATGCAACATAGAGATCTTAACGTCTACTACCTTTCCAGCCCAATAGAGACATTTTTTAAAAGAAAAGCAAAATTTGCTTATTGCTTAAACACAGTTTTTTTACATTAATGTCCTAACATTTATTTCTGATTTAGTCTCAATACCAACTTCACATACAAACTAGCAATAAGCGAAATCACCAAGTACCTTGGTTTTCCTTTCTAGAATTTCAAGTTGGAAAGGAAATTGAAAATTCTTTGAAGTATTTAGTTATCAAAAGAATACAATGTCATATTCAAAATGAAGAACTTTAGAGTCCAAAAAATGCCCTAATAAAGAATAAATTAAAATTTTATGACATATCGCTAAGCTAGGAGAACTCAAAGGTGTAGTATTTTTTCCATAGATGATTAAGAAAAGGTTTTCATGTTCATAAAATAAAATAAGAACTTCAGCCAAACAATATAATATAAGTTTAAAAAGAACACTTTGGTATATTACTAAAGTGAGTTTGGATGGACTGTTTGAACACGTGGGAAACACTCAGTTCCAAGATTAAGTACTTTACGTGCATTATCCAGGATAACTCTTCAGATCATTCAATATAGAAAAATTAAGTTCACATAGCTTTGTACAAGGTTGCACTGGAGTAGCTTCAAGTGACAGAAAGGACAAGGAGGAGAGGGGAGAAGTAATTAATAGGAGTAAGGATCCAGAACTACTAAGTCAAGCATTCAATTCCTCTTTCTGATTTTAGTGCTCACTTCCCAACAAAGCAGCAGAATGTGTACTTGAATAGATGATAACACAATATAACAGATATGTACATAGGCCCAAGAGTCCAACTGTCTTGCTTAGTCTCAGTATCAACACAGATGAGCTGTATAAGCCTCTTGAATTCTCTGGCTGTCAGCTTTGTTACTGCTTAGAATAGGAATCAGCATTGTGAGAAATTTTTTTGTTAACCCACTAAGACATTTAGAATTTAGTATTGTGCTCAGACAGTATTAGCTATAATTCTTATTAATACATATCACAGATTGTACAGTTGGATGGTGTTGTTGTTCACTTAGTCAACTAAGATGATTGCACTATCGCTATCTTCACTATCTTCCCGTTCATCATCTATTTGCTCGAGCGGGCACCAGTAACATCTCCATATGTCCTGACGCATGCTAGTAGAGCCCAAAGGCATCTGCCTTGCTCCAGGAACATAAAGAGCCTCAAACCATTATATTAGGTCATGGGAATGAACTAATATAATTGTTACTGTATTTGGCATATCAAATACGACATGGGCAGCTTGCCAGGCTTGCCGTGCAGGTGGCATACTCTTGTAGTCACCTCTAAACATAGCATTTATTGATAAACATGATTGCACATTTCCCAGAAAAAAAAATCTACCATGTGATGGAAAGAACCAAGGGCTCTGGGTCCAGATGCTGGAAGTAAGTTCTAGTTGCTCTAGCATATTGCAGGGAGACAAAGGACAGATTTCTTGAGGTCTCTGAGAGCCAAATTTCTCACCACCAAAATAAGAGTTGGCTTATATTATCTTTAAAGGCTTCTTATTATCTCTGTATTTAATGACTCTTCTGTATTAAAGTCTTTTACACTACAAAATAGGCTAGAGAAGCCTGCCCTAAGGGGAAAAATAATTTAGAAGAAACAGAAAGGCAAGATGACCCAAGTTCATTTCCATAGAAACAAAAAGCTTTTACCTTCTTGTTCTCTGGACCCAGGGGCTCTCTCTCTCTCTCTCTCTCTCTCTCTCTCTCTCTCTCTCTCTCTCTCTCTCTCTCTCTCTCTCTCTGAATAATTCCAGAGAATTCTTCCCAAATGGAAAAATATCAAGAATTTCCTCCATTTCACCTAGAAGTAGTAAATCATTACTCAGCAGCCCAAATAAATTATTTCTTAGAAAGCAAAGTTCATTTTATCTTCAGATCTCTTTTTCACGCTATGCTGCCTACTGCATTGGTTTATTTTATAACAGGAAAAATGTAACTCACAGCTCCTATTTGCCTGCAAAATACTAATACCACATTTGTAAACACCACACAGAAGTGAATGTGTTACAAAATAGATATGTAAAAATACCTTTTTCGTTTTTCTATAATTACTGTGCTATTTGTTTTAGTGAATTATTATTTTAATCCCCAATATTTCCATAAACAACAATATTGCTCTCAAAGGGAGATTTTCACAATAACGCTCACACGGAAGTACTTTGTATCAAAGGACATTTTGGCTGATGTTCTCTCTAAAGGAAGCTGATCATTACTCATGGAAACATGATGAATGCCAAAGGTCCTATGCATGGTGTATATTCATTAGAAGGATTGAAAACCTTGTCATTATAACCTTTCGTTTTGGCTATGAAGGCTCCAAAAAAAGACTCCTGTTTATAAGCAAATGTTACATAAGGAGTGTGACACCTGGGCCATTAGCACCTCTGAGTGAAAAAGAAGACCAGACTGTCAGTCTATAGAGGCAACTCTCAGAGTGGAGCTTAAAATATCTTTACAAAAAGGGAAAGTTACCTAAGATCAAAATTGTAAGTACTGCAGGCACTCACATGGGAGAGATTCCATGGGGCGCCCAAGGTCATAGTACAGGCATTTATTCATTTGAGAAATATTGAGTGTGTGTATGACTGTACCAGCCCAGATATTAAGGATAGAATGGTGACTAGCTATAGCTTTTGTCTTCAAAGAACCTATTGCTTTGGGGTGTGACGGGCCCGAGGCTAGCTAACATAGAGGGATAGAGGATTGATAAATGTATATAATGTATAATATACATATAAAGCAACTCTAAGAAGGAGTTGCTAACAGGAACCAAAATGGTTTTCAAAGAAAGTGGAATTTTAGCTGAGATGAGAAGCATGTGCAACAATGAGCTAAGTAAAGATATGGCTATGGTTGGAGGTCAAGGGAGAATTTCCAGGTGAGAGAATGGCATGTGCAAAGATCCAGAAGGAGGCATTAACATGATATGCTCATAGGAAACTGAAAATGAAAAGCATATACAATAGGGTCAGGAGACTGGAAAATCATGATTTGCGTATTCAAAAAGTTCTATTTGACTGCAATGTGAAATAAGACTTTGGGCATGTCTTGAGAATGAAAATAGACTGTAGGGAGGGAAAAGTGAATGTGTGTGTGTGTCTGTGTGTGTGCATTTTTTGTGTGTGTGTTTGTGTGTGTGTTTTTCTATTGATTTACTTAATCTAAGACTTACCTAACTGATTATATAAGCATTGAAAAGTTTTTTTTTTTATGGAATGCACACTATTCTGAAAATAAACGTTCCCCACAAGTGGACGCTTCTTAAAATGCCACAGGCAGGCAGGTGTTTGGGCAAGGGGGTGGGCTTGGGAGGCTGAAAAATGAGTTCTTGGACATGTTGAAACCACATACTTGGGGAATTTAAAGAAGTTACTATGTCACTGGCTCAGAGCTGCTGAGAGCTTTATTGCCAGGACTCACTTTGTGGACACCGGGTCTAAGGCCTGATAAGACTTTAACTGGCACTATAGATTGTCGGGGAAGGCTGCTGGGGTCCCCGACAGTGTCGGAACAGAGGTTCTCTTCTACCTCCGAGGACGCCGGGAGAATAGATGAAAACTCACGAGTCAGGCGCAGTTCCAAAAAAGGCTTTTAATAGTACAAACGCTCTTCCACAGCACTCCAATATAATGAACAAACTTTAGCTCTGGTCTGAACTTCACTGTATCACTGTCTTCCCGTTCATCATCAATTGGCTCTAGCGGGCACCAGTAACATCTCCATATGTCCTGTCTCATGCTAGTAGAGCCCAAGGGCACCTTCTTGCTCCAGGAACATAAAGAGCCTCAAACTATTCCATCAGGTCATGGGAATGAGGTCTATAATTGTTACTGGTATCTGGCATATCAAATACAACACAGGTAGCTTGCCAGGCTCTGCCGTGCGGTAGCATACTCTTGTAGTCATCTAAAAATCCAGCATTTGTTGATGAGCCGCGGGGCCTTGTGGGCGCGCGAGCCGAAATGTGATAGGCTGGTCTGCTGGGTGGAGTTCTGACGAGAGGAAAGTCCGGATGTGGAAAATGGAGGTCCTCATGGAGTGGGGGCGGGGGGGGTGGTCATCTGGCTTGTTGCAAGGCTCTGCAGGGGTGGTGGGCCAGGGCTTGAAAACACCATCCCTCCAGGGTGCCTCGTGAGTGGATGGGCGCAGGGAGAGCCAGTAGCAGCTCTGCACCATGTCCGTGAGTCTTTTGTATGGTCTAAGTCCGAACTTAGACCATACAAAAGAGCCTAAGTCTCCCACCAAAGAGAGAGGATCTCACCCGAGCTGAGTACTACCCAGAAGGAGCAAAAGGCCAAAGAGCAAAAAGCCAAAAGCCAAAAGCAAAAGGCTGAGGAGCCAAAAGCCACAGGAGCCAAAAGCCGAAAGCTAAAAGGCCCAAAAGCTGAAGGGGCCTCAAGTCAGTCTCCTTATATACACCAAAGTAATCCAACCGGGAGGGTCATGTCAACAAAGAACTCTAAACAGAGTGTAGTGCCACACCCTATTTCAGGTATAAACAAAGGTTATGCCAAGGACTAATCCTTTCTACCAAGATTATCTCTTATGTAAAACACTGGAGAGAGGGAGGGGGCTGGTATAAAGCAATACATCTTAACTTCATGAGCTTCATGTAATCTAGATGGTACCCACAAGGTCCTTCTTATTATTATCTGCACCAGGGTGATTCTGAGTATCTTGTTCTCTTGTACTGAAAGGGTCACACTCGCCTGCTTAGAGCAAACTAGTATGATCCTTCCTATAGTCTTCCTATAGTCTCAGTGTAGCCAAGGTAGTAGTCTCCTGGTAAATTCTAACTGTCCCACGCTGGGTGCAGTGGGTATAAAGAGGAGCTGTGCCCAATCTAGAAAACATAGAAGTCTTAGTAGATGTATAAGTCAGAAGTTGTTCAATCAATGTGACTTCTGTAACTGCCACACCTTCTAGCAGTGTTTACATAGAAGAGAGGTCTCATTAGAATGAACCTTGACTTAAATAGATTAAGCTGGGTGTGGGCAAAACAACAAAACTCCCAGAATAGCTAAACCTGTCTTCCAACAAGAGATGACTTAAGAGAAGCCTCCCATATGTTCCACAGAGCACCGCCAGGAGTAATTCCTGAGTGCAGAGCCAGGAGAAACCCTGAGCATTGCTGGGTGTGACCCAAAAAAGCAAAAAAAAAAAAAAGAGAAGCTTCAACCCCTAACCCCCTGCAGGAGAAGAAATATTTAGCAGAGAGAGAGCTGTGATAAGTGAATGAAGGAGAATTGTTAAAAGTTTAAAGATATTCATTTATTAGCCAAAAAACCATGAACAACTCTCACATCCACAGAAAGCTCTGTGGCATTTGGAAGAATCTCTCTCTCTCTCTCTCTCTCTATATATATATATATATAGATATAGATATAGATATGATATGAATATATATGTATACAGACATTCTCTCTCTATTATATAGGTATATAGATATATATCTGATCTATCTATATATAAAGGGAAAGAGAGAGAGGAAGAGAGAGAGAGACTGACATACATGAATCCTAAAAACCACTTAAGACTCTTTCATTCTCTGGAGAAACCCTAGTTCTCTTTTGAACACATTATTCTCTCTCCTTCCTCCTCTCTCCTTTTTCTTTCTCCCTCCCCTCTTCAAAATGTACAAATAAAACCCGTTTTTATTTCACTATCTTGTCTCCTTCTGAAATTCATTTCTGTGAGGAAAAGTCAATGGACACAAAGAGACAACAATTTATTGGTCCATGATTGGAGATCTGCCTCAAGTTCTGGGAGAGAAGGCAATTGGGACAAGAAGGGACCACCAGGACAATGATAGAAGTGATCACCCTGGATAAGATCTGTGTGCTGAAAGTAGGTAAGGGAACAAACACAATAACTTCTCAATACTGTATTGCAAACCATAATGCTCAAAAGAAGAGAGAGAGAGGGAGAGGAAAAGTGCCTGTCACAGAGGTAGGCTGGGGATGGGGATTGCGGACAGGAGGGAAACTGGGGACATGGGTGGAGGGAAATGTATACTGGTGGAGGGATGGGTGTATATTACCAAAACCCAATCATGAACAACTTTGTAAAGGTCTGTCTCACAGTGATTCAATAAATTAAAAAATAATTTACCTTTTCAGGCCGGAGCAATAGCCCAGTGGGTAGAGCGTTTGCCTTGCATGCGGCCGGCCTTTGCCGGCCAAGTTCGATCCCCGGCTTCCCATATGGTCCCCTGAGCACTGCCAGGAGTAGTTCCTGAGTGCAGAGCCAGGAGTAACCCCTGAGCGTCGCCGGGTCTGACCCAAAAAGCAAAAAAAAAAAAAAAAAAAAAATTTACCTTTTCTTTTCTCATGGATGCTACCAACATTTTCTTATTTTTGTTTTTTTTAATGCTCATAAATATTTGCAAAATTAGTATTGAAAAAAAGTTGCTAATTTGTAACTTAAATCTCAGTATTAGACTATATTTTCCTTAGAAATAAAAACTTTTTAATACCCCTCCTCCTCAACACAATAAAACACCTGGATAAGTTCTAGGACTTTCCTTTTCTGCAAAGAGCAATTCTTGACTCCAGCCTGTGTCCACTGGGTGGCAGAAATCATATCCCATGCTGCTAAGAAGGGAATTCAGGCACAGCCTGGCAGCTTCCACATGGCCTGGTGGGATGTGGCTCACAGCAAACTTGTCACTAGTCCTAGATATTCCAACATTTCAGGCTGACATTGGTAGAGTAGAGAGAAAATAGTAGATTTCCTTCTTGTGACTCCCTTTCCTTCACACTTTACTAATGTCATCCAGGGAATCTCCACCCACAACACAGAAAACCACTTCTGAAGTTCTGATGAACTCATGAGGACAAGCTTACATTCTTACATTCTAAACTTTCAGGAAATGTGAAAGTGATTTACTCATATCAATGACTCCTATAAAGCTAAGAAATTAAAACAATATCTGTATTGAGTGAATAGGAAGATAAATTATTAGTCTGTGTATAGATTAGATAACAAATAAGTAGAAGATAAAGTCTCTTCTTGGAAGAGTTTTTGTTCTTTTGCTATAGAACAAAACACATCAATAAGATGGAAAGAAAATAAAACAGAGTGTCAGAATACAGAAGACACTGCTGAAGAGTCAAGATAACTGCCAAGAGCCACAAAATTAAACACATAGACTGATCTCACCATGTAAAAATAAAGATGCACTTATAAATATTCAAAGACAGTTCATCAAAATAACATTGGTTTTTATTTGGTATGGCACGCTCTTTTTTTTGCTTTGTTGGTGAGATAGGTTATTACTATTATCTGTTTAAAAACCTATTAACTCAACAACTAAAGTAATATAAGTAAGGAAATTAAGGAAACTGAATAAAGGGTAGGCAAGAATGGAGATTTAATTAGGTATGACTTTTAACCAAATTCTGTTTAGACCTGCAGTGAGAAAAGAGGGAGGGCCAAGAATCAGGCCACCCTTAGTCTCAGGTTATAGTAGAAATCTGCTTTATGGTTTCTGAAGTCAGATTGAATCCTTGTTTTTTTTTATGATGGACTGAGGGCATTTACCTTTGACATAATGAATAACATGTTTTTTTACAAGTTATAGAAAAGTTGAGACTCACAGACATGGGGCAGAGCTGCTACTTGCTCTCCCTGTGCCCAGCCGCTCACGAGGCATCCAGGAGGGATGGCGAATTCTAGCCCTGGCCCGCCACCCCAGCAGAGCCTTGCAACAAGCCAGACGACCCCCCCCCACTCCATGAGGGCCTCCATTTTCCACATCCGGACTTCTCTCTCCTCAGAACTTCACCCAGCAGACCAGCCTATCACAGTCTGGCTCATCGGAGTGCCATCCTGCAGCAGTCTTTTTTAAATCCGGCTCAGGTATCCGGGGCCAGAGACGCACAGACATGGGGTAGAGCTGCTACTTGCTCTTCCTGTACCCAGCTGCTCACAAGGCACCCAGGGAGGGATGGCGGGTTCTAGCCCTGGCCCACCACCCCAGCAGAGTCTTGCAATAAACCAGACGACCACCCACTCCATGAGGGCCTCCATTTTCCACATCTGGATTTCTGTCTCGTCAGAACTCCACCCAGCAGACCAGCCTATCACAGCCTGGCTCGCGTGACCGCTTGCGGCCGGGCGGTTTATCAATAAATGCTGGACTTAGAGACGACTGCAAGAGTATGCTACCTGCACGGCAGAGCCCGGCAAGCTACCCGTGTTGTATTTGATATGCCAAATACCAGTAACAATTATAGACCTAATTCCAGAATGGATTGAGGCTCTTTATGTTCCTGTAGTAAGCAGATGTCCTTGGGCTCTACTAGCATGAGACAGGACATATGGAGATGTTACTGGGGCCTGCTCGAGCAAATCGATGATGAATGGGAAGACAGTGATACAGTGAAGACAGTGATAGAAAAGTTACAGCAACTCCTGCTTGCTAAGTGTAGGGCAAGAGCTAACCCTCATCTAGATATGATAGGACTTTTCACTTAAACAAATGGTATTTACTTTTCAAAGGAAAAATCAAGAGGTCCTGTGGTGTCTTTTATTCCCCTTGTTTTGTTTTGAAATTAGTTCTTAACTGGAGATCATAAGTTTCTTTATAATGTTTACTTCTAGATTGTCCTTTCACATTAAAAAAAAAAAGAACAAAGGGACTGGAACAATAGTCCATTGGGTAGGGCTTTTGCGCACTGCCAGGGGTAATTCCTTAATGCAGAGCCAGGTGTAATTTCTCAGAACTGCTGAGTGTGACCCCCTGCAAAAAAAAAAAAAAAAAAAAGGCCAAAAAAAAAAATAAAGAACAAAGCCTAAATTTTTTTTTTTAATTTGTTTGTCTTTCTTGACTTGTTTTTGGCCACTCCCAGCAATGGTCGGGGGTTACTCTTGGCTCTGCACTCAGGAATTATTCCTGGCGGTGCTCAGGGGATCATATAGGATGCTGGGGATCAAACCCTGGTTCGCCTGTGCAAGGTAAATGCCCTCCTTGCTGTGCTATCGCTCAGGACCCAGAGTCCAAATTATTTAATCAATCACATTAAAAACATTCTTTTGATTTTTGAGCCACAAGAAGCTATACTCATGGCATACTGCTACTTCTGTGCTCAGGGGTTATTCTAGGCTAAGGGGTTATTCCAGGGGTAATTCCAGGTTTCTGTGCTAGGGGACCATTCTTAGGTCCAGGACCTAAGAATGGGTTCAGGACTCAATTCTGGGTCCAGGATCCAAACCCATATCAGCTCCAAATACTATTATTACTCTGGCCCCCAAATTTGAAAAATGAAATGTTTTATTATATTTTGAAAACCACACCAAGAGAACGTTTTACTTGAATATTCCAGATAACTGTAATCACAGAGTTTTTAATTAAAAGGTTGATTGTAACTTCTAAGAAATGAGGGATTAGCTTGTCCAAATATTTTGAAAATATCTTAGCCTTTTAGGTAACACCAGGTATTATTCCTGCCTCTGCACTTAGAAATCACTATTGTCATATGGATGATCGAACCTGGGTTGGCCACATATATGCTTGTGCAGTTTGAAGACAGTGTGGCCATGTTAAAACTCCATCTATCTAATTTTTAATTTCTATTTCACTTTCTAACTATCAAGTTTGGGGAGAGGGTTAACAGGGCTCGAGTGTGTGCTTTGCTCATATTCTATTCCAAGCACTACATGACCCTCAGCACACCACTGTGTATGACTCCAACACAAAACTAAGTATCCAGTTTTTGATTAAAGGAACCTATTCCAATAATAATACAAATTGCTTCTTACTGTTTCTATCAATGCACCTGATTTAACATGTCAAAGAGACCTCTAAGTTAATTTGAGATGGAAAATGAAGGTGGCTCTTTCCTTGAGCCTAAACAAATGAATCTGGGGCATACTTCAAAGAAATGTTAGAGGAATGACCATATTGTGAATCGATTGGAAATCAATAACATCCCATACACTTCTTTACTTTTATGGGTATGGTGCCTGTCTTGATTCTTTTATAAAACTTAATGTCACCTTCCTAATAAGTCTTAGATGATTTAGATCTTAACATCTTATCATCTATGAATATCCTCTGAACATGCTCATTGCTTCTCTTCTTTTCTCTTCTACTCCTCTTGCCCCTCTTACTTTTTTTCTTTTCTCTCCCTCATATGATTACCCTTTTTCTACCTCCTTTCTCTACCTCCTCCTACCCCTATCTCTGTCCCTTATTTGAAAGACAACCACCCAAAGCCACAGTGAAGGATAATTATTGAACTATGTCAGTAAAATGTTAGATAAAGAATACAGCACTTGCTTAAGCCCATTTTATCTTCACTCAATTACCTTTTCTTTTTAATCCCCCAAAGGACAGACATGCTTTCAAAGCATTGTATGTGATATACATTCTAATGAGATGAGTGCAATTGTTCTTTGCTACTACCAAGATATTTAACCTCAACGATATTTTAAAAATTGAATGCCTTTTGATAAAACAAAGAAAGTCCACACTCCCCTATCTCACAGCTCCATGTGGAAGTTAAATATTACTTTTCTTGGTATAAAAATGAGGGTGTAATAGCTAACCTGTGAGGTCTGTTACTGTATTCTGGGGTGAAGTGACGTATTTCAGTCAAGTGCAGAGTTTAATCTTTGTATTAAATTCAATATTCTTGAATGCTAAAAGGTCCATCTGGTTAGCCTCAAGGAAAAAAAAAATTTACTTTCAATTCCCCACACAGAGAATCAATTTAAAAACAAAGTCATGTCTTTTTGCTTGATATTTAGCTTACTACAATAAATTATTCAAAAATACTTAAAAATTTAGAAATTAGGATTATATCTCTCTCTCGCAGACGTGGGGCAGAGCCGCTACTGGCTCTCCCTGTGACCAGCCACTCACGAGGCTCCCAGGAGGGATGGTGGGTCCTAGCCCTGGCCCACCACCCCAGCAGAGCCTCTCAACAAGCCAGACGACCCCCACTCCATGAGGGCCTCCATTTTCCACATCCGGACTTCTCTCTAGTCAGACCTCCACCCAGCAGACCAGCCTATCAGCGCCCGGCTGGCGCGGTTGCTTGCGGCTGCGCGGTTCATCAATAAATGCTGGACTTAGAGATGCCTACAAAGAGTATGCTACCTGCAGGGCAGAGCCTGGCAAGCTACCCGTGTTGTATTTGATATGCCAAATACCAGTAACAATTATAGACCTCATTCCGGAATGGATTGAGGCTCTTTGTATTCCTGGAGCAAGCAGATGCCCTTGGGCTCTACTAGCATGAGACAGGACATATGGAGATGTTACTGGGGCCCACTCGAGCAAATCGATGATGAACGGGAAGATAGTGATACAGTGATACAGGATTATATCTATATTTCTTGAGAAAAAAAATTTCATTCTGGTTGTCTCTGTTTAAGGTCCTGCTATTTCATGCTCTATTTATAAATTTGTGTGTCATATAGGAAAGAGTTTACATTATGATATGGAAAAACTTGGGAACACATTTTTTTTGCACAATGATTATGACCTTAGATCTATTATGGCAGGAAAACTTTATGTAATTTTATTATTTAAATATGCTCAATTTTAGGATTTATTGTACATATGTATTTTTAGTTTTGAGTTTGTAGCATATTTCCAATTTTAAAAATTCAAAATTAAAATGTTTTATTTAATCACATGGGCCCACTTTTCATTTGGAATATATGGTAGCCTTAATAAATGAAATGGTTATAAATTACAATGAGTAAACCCATTGATTTTCTACTATGATGGATAATCCTGAGAGCTTTATGCCAATTGATTTACCTAGATTTTGGATGCAGCAGGGAAAAATATTAAAATAGGTAGTTTCACTATAATGAAAGTAATCATCAGAGTGAATTTATTACTCAAAACTGGGGCAATTTTAGTCGCCAGAGAAATTGTACAGGAATTAAGATGCTTGACTTGCATACAGCTGACCCAGTTTCACCTCCATAAGGTCCACTAGGCATTGCTGGGCATGGTTTTAAAGGTCCTTACAGCACTGTTAGATGGCTCTGGAGGCCCCTGAGTAGAAGCAGAGTGGCTTCCATAGCCCTAAGCAACACAGGGCCTGAGCAGCACTACATCTGCGAGGCATTGTACTGAATCTCTTATCCTGTTGATTTGCTGGGAGGGTCTGGAGTCTCCATAGCACTGCTTGGGAACCTTCTTAAAAAAAAACCTGCCAATTTTAATCTGATCAGTTCACATTCCCATCTTTGGAAATTTCCCTTCGTTACATAAGCATAATTGTTGCTTCTTCCAGCTACACATAACTATTCCCTTTAGCATTAAGTACTCTGATATTACTTAGTCTTATATCCTGTAGCTTAGAGAATAGGCTTCTAATCAAAACTACATTGCTGGAGTTGTAGTCCAGTGGGGATGGCGTTTGCTTTGCATGCAGCTGACCTGAGTTACATTGGCGGCATCACATATGGTCCCTGAGCACACTCAGGAGTAATTCCTGAGTGCAGAGCTAGGAGTAACCCCTGAGCATTGCCAGGTGTGACCCAAAAAGACAAAGGAAAAAAAAACAACCACATTCCTGTCGTAGGTTGACTTCAATTCACTTCTGAATTTTTCAAAATTGTACTAAGTTTCAACCACTTGATTTTTCATAATTTGATCATCGATAAAATTTGCTTCAACACATCACTTTCTGTTCAGAGAACACAAGTTTGGCGTAAATAATTTTTTGAAACCTATTCTAAAGTTAAAAAAGTAGACTAAGCTCTCCACATCCTTCAGAAGAGAGTCTCATGGCCAATTAGAAGTCACATGATCCAATCAACTGTCAAGCTGATGGCAAATACCTTCTGGCATCACAGGTGGTGTGGCTGGTTAGTTGTGTTTGTTTGTTTGTTTGATTTTGGTCCACACTCAACTGTGCTTGGGATTTAGTCTTGGCTATGCACACAGGCATCACAATTTAGGTGGGAATTTCCCTCCTATTCAGCCGGGGAGAGGGAGAATAGGAGACCATATGGGATTCCAGTCAGGTAAGTCTTATGCAAGGCAAGCACTTTACCTGTGGTACTATCTCTCCAGTCCCTCGTCAGTTGGTTTTTGGCAAGAGTTTGCCATTTGGGTCACTCAATGATATTCAGGTTCTAATTTTGGGCTCAAGGATTGTTCTCTGCAGAGCTCAGAGGACCACACAGTGATGAGATGAACTGGGGTCAGCAGTATGCAACACAAATGCCTTAAACCCAGTACTGTTTTTCTGGTCCTTAGTTGGGCTTTAAAACTTGGAGAGCTTTGCCTTCAGTGATAACACTATAAGTCTGAAAGTTCCTTAGAGATGTTGAGCTTCTTTTGTCAGTTATTAAATGGAGCTATCCAGCTCATAGGCTTTATTATGAGAAATAAGTTTGAGAGTTGACATTCTGTTTGCTTTCTTTGTAAGGGCTCTATCAACAGTTATTATCTCTTGGATGACAGGACTAGTTAACTTGGGATCTTTGCTGTTTTATCCACTCACAGCTCATCTATTTACATGTTCTAAAGCCAGGGATCATACTAATGAGATCTCTCTTCTATGTAAACACTGATGGAGGGTGTGGCACTTACAGAAGTCACTTTGGCTCTGAATGAGTAACTTCTGACTTATTATTATATATCTACTAAGGCTTCTATGTTATATAGATTGGGCACAGCTCCTCTTTATACCCACTAGACCCAATGTGGGACAGTTAGAATTTATCAGAAGACTGCCACCCTGGCTATGATGAGACTATCTTTAAAATTATAGGAAGGATTATACTAGTTTGCCCTCAAGCAGGCGAGTATGATCTTTTCAGTAGACAGAAAACAAGATACTCAGAATCACCTTGTGCAGATAATAAATAAGAAGGACCTTGTCAGTACCATCTAGATTACATGAAGTTCATGAAATTAAGATGTATTACATTATACCAGCCCCTTCTCTCGCCCCTGTGTTTTTTCAGAAGAAGGGATTAGTCCTTGCCCTAATCCTTTGTTTATACCTGTAGTAGTGTGTGGCACCACCCTTCTACACTCTTCTACTATCTAGAAGCTGTTGACAGGACCTTCCCTGAAATTAGGATTACTTTTGTGTAAATAAGGGGACTGACTTGAGGTACTGCCCTCTTTTTTTTTTTTTTTGGCTTTTTTGGGTCACACCCTGCAATGCTCAGGGGTTTCTCCTGGCTCTGCACTCAGGAATCACTCCTGGCGGTGCTCAGGGGACCATATGGGATGCCGGGAGCGAACCCAGGCCAGCATGAGCAGGCTGCGTGCAAGGCAAACGCCCTACCCGCTGGGCTATTGCTCCGGCCCCCTGCCCTCCTCTTTGTTTGGGCTCTCTCTCTGATGAGATCCACTTTGGTGGGACTATCTCTCTGTTGGGATCCTCTTTGGTGGGAGAGTTGGGCTCTCATTTATGGTCTATGTTCCGACCAGAGCTAGAGTTCTTTCATTCTATTGGATTGCGGTGGTAGAGCTTTTGTACTATTAAAAGCCTTTTGGAACTGCACTGAACTCATGAGTTTTCATCCATTCCCTGGCAGCCTCAGAGGTAAAGAGAACCTCTGTCCTGATACTGTTGGGAACCCCAGCGACTCCCCAACTATTATCTAATTATGATATGATGCTTTAGTAATTTAGTGATCTTAAAATAAAATAAAATCAGACCATGACCCTTGGCACCAAAATCATTCCATCAAACTTCATCTTACACTACAGATAGAAGTTTCCAGGGCTCCCAAATAAGGTATATTTAGCCTAAGGAAAGAACAAAAGATGTGAACTGTCTGTTCCAGTCCTAGACACTCTAAATGACCTGGAGCTTATTCCTACCTCAGTGTGGATGTAGAAGGCAGATGATCTCTAGTCTCTTTAGGGAGAACCTAAGCATTTGTTGACATTTACTTCTAATATACTTTAGTTAATATACCAATATATTTTAATTCATATAATTCGATATACTTGTGGACATAAGTTTTCTCTAATATAGTAAATAATTCAATGTCAAAGCAAATTTACTGGGTCAACTAAGCTCATGGCATTCTGGCTACCTTCCTGGTAAGCACTGCAGAATCCCTGGGCTTAGGAATTGAGTCAGGTCTGCATGTAAGGCATTGTCATCAGCCTTTATCTTAGGTTCCAAAGAGGTGGGGCATCTGATGCGACAAATTCCATATTGAGAAGAATTTCTTCTGTTTCGTGGCATTCTCTATAGCCAGGAGTATAAAGGATATAATGAGCAAAACTCCCTTGTACAAAACACTACCACACACCGAGGGTTCTCTCACTACAGGTTCCTATAACAAATAGAATAGGGTAACTTTCCTACTTTATCAACTATCTTTAAATTTAAAGATAAATTTAAAGATAAATTTAAATTTCATAGTCCAAAATGCTGCACACAAAATTCAGAAGAGGTGATTCTCTATATTCTCTATGGTCTCAAAAGGGTTATCCCATGGTCTGGATATATTACTGGATTATTCAGAGGCAAAATCCCTCAAGATAATTTGCAGCAAGCTTGATTGTAACATATATTTATCATGGAATATTTCATGCATACTCTAGCTAAATCGCTGTTTTCTCTCTTTTTTTAGTCGAGGCCCATACCTAGTAATGCTCAGGGGTTACTCCTGGATCTGCACTCAAGAATTACTCCTGGATGAGACCATATGGGATGGTAGCTATTTTACCTAGGTCAGCAGCATGCAAGGCAAGTGCCCTACTTACTGTGCTATCTTTCTGGCCCCTAGATATTTTCACTCATATGAAGTAACATGTCATAGTATCGCTGCTATTTGTTGAAGAAAGCTAAGATCACTTTGTGTTGCACAGTTGTTAATACACATTTTATGTGTTTTATCTTTACCTTTGAAAGTCCATGCCTACATTCAAATGATATGGTCACATTGAAGCAAAGAAAAGGAAAAACTCACAGAACAAGAAATGGAAATGCAAAAAAGGAATGCACAGTGACTGCTTCCAACTTAATATATTCAACAAAGAACGAGACACTTGCCACACCTGCAAACAAAGCTGTTTTATAGGCACAAAAGTGCAAAAGGTTGGTCCACTGTCCTTAAGAACAGTCACTGTCACTCTTTTTCATTGCAGCACAGATTAATTCCCTATAATTTTGCAAGTGTTCAGAGAGCCTGCGGTGACTATGTCAGCCCTTCCTTATAAATAAGGTGAGAGACCCCCTTCATTACAGAGCCAATGTAAATAAAACAATTTAACATCCTTTACTTGCATAGAGTTGTTTAATGGAAGCAAGATTATCTTGGTAAGTGGGTGTCTGCTTTGAAAGATCAGGGCTATTTGAAGCCTCTGCAATCAGTTACATAAGCAGGTGTTTAGGGGAGGCTTTTCAAATGCATATGCTGTATCAATGCACTGTTTAAAAACACCAATAATACACACACATACACAAACAACAAAAAATCACCCCTTAGAACTGGGCTGACAGCTGTCAAGACTACTTTGGAGCTTTTATTCAAAGAAAATACAGAATGAGTTCTAGAGCAGAGAGCCTCAAATTATTTGGCTTAGCATCCTGTCCCGTTTTTAGAAAATAAAATTCTGCTCCCTACCGTGCACCGGATGTTATTACTTACTTACTGCACCCTTGGAATTGTGTGGGATGGAAGAAGAAGCTGTGCTATCATTTCCTACTTTGGTGTTTTAAAGGAATGGAAGGAAAAATTAATATCGAGCTACACAACTTGAATGAAAAAAAGAACTCTTAGTAAAGGAGGGCAAAGACACCCATTTCTCCCTCCAATGTTAGTTTGAAGAATAATGTTTGCTATTACTAACTTAGAATAAGAAAGAAAGACAAGCCTGAAGAGGAACATGAGAAAGCTTTTATGCAACAGACCAAAGGAGTCTGGAATAATCTCCTAAATGAGACGTGACAAGAAATATGTGTTGGAAGCTCCTTCTAACGGAACCACTATTTCAAATGATTGAAAAGTAAATGAAAAAAAAAAAGAAAAGTAAATGAATGTTAGGAGTTTATGACAATGCTGGCAGCGTGAAAGATGAGTTGGCTACAACACATGAGAAAAAAATGAATACCTACATTAAGCAAGTGACAAGATAAAAAAGATAAAAATAATCAAATAAGTTAATAAAAGAGCATTTGAAAAGGACAAAGGCCAGAGACATAATACAGCAGGTAGGGCACTTGACTTGCATCTGACCAACCTGGGTTCCTCTGTTCTTGACATCAGCATTGCAGATGGTTCCTAGGACCCCACTAGGAATGATCCCTGAGTGCAGAGCCAGGATGAAACCCTGAGAACCATGGGGCATGTCCCACAAAATGAGAAAAGTAAAATAACAGAGTATTGTGAAGATTCAGTGAGTGAAATGAAAGACACAAGTAGACGATTGACTTAAGGTTGTGGTTTAAGATCCCAGCGGCAACAGAAACACTGTCCCAACTGAAAGTCACTATTGTGTGGGGTTAGGGAAACTAAAATAGAATTAAGCTCTATAGATTGAATTTTAGGCATTTAAAAAACTTAAAGTTGGGATATAAATGATCAAAGTCATGAGTCATAACCTGAAGGTGCAGTCTGGCAATGGACAATTCACAGATATTCAACAGATGACAGACGCGACAGACTCTGATAAAGACCATAGTGAAACTGTCCCAAAGGTAATTAAAAGCTGGATTCAGAAATTAAACAAACAAAAACCAGCCAACTTCTGGGAAGGGACCTTTGAGAAAGACAATTTCCCTTATATTATCCTTTCCACAAAGCATGATAAAAGAAAGATAATGCACTGGCTGAACCTTAATCACAATCTTTATTTAGTTTTATAGATGCCCTGGAGCAGAGCTTCTGTGGATCCTAGAATATTTCAGAGGAGCAACGGGTCAAAATTGGAGGAGGGCATGACAGGCGACTAGAAGGATAACCAGTAGGAGAGTGGGAGAAGCAAGCTCAAAAGAGATCTACACGGTCAGAAAAAAAGCTGAGAAATAACACTACTGAAGAGCAGCAAGAGAAATTATTAATAATCCTGAGATGCAAAGGTTTGTAACTATACCTAAAAATCAGGCCCTCCGGCCAGGACAATATTATAGCAGGTAGGGTGTTTGCCTTGCATGTGGTCAAACTGCTTTCAATCTCACCACCTCATATAGTCACCTGAGTGACTCACCTCATTCAATCACCTGAATATTTATTATTCATAAATAATGCCAGGAGTGATTCCTGAGTGCAGAGCTGGAATAACCCGTGATTAGTACAAAGTCTGGCTCCCCCAAAAAATGGAGCAAAATAAATTAAATAAAAATACTATATACCTATTCTTTTTCTCTCTGTTCTGTTTATTGTGATCATGCAAGCAAGATGATTCTCCAGGACAGGTGCTCATTATCTTCCATCCTGCCTGTTTATTGCTGATAAAGATCTTTATCCACCTGCCAACTTGCTTCTCTGTTGATTTTTTGCTCTTTGAACCACAGTGAAATCAGACCTCAAGTTGACAAAGCCTGTTTAGGGAAAGAGAGTGATAAAATGAGGGTTGTAAAGCTTTGGCGTGGCAGTAAGTTCATAAAGAAAATAAAAATAAAGTTGGGAAGATTCATAAATAGAGAATACAAGGGCCAGGGAGAGAGTTCAGTGATTGTAGTCACATGCTCTTCATTCCGTAGGTGCTAGCACAATGTGCCCCAAGCACCCCCTGAATTCCTTTGTGGCTCCTACAATCATTATGCTTGAGAAGCCCCGCACTGTTAGTCTGGAGCATTGAGATATTGGCCTGGTTGGTCAAGTATGAAGAAGAGTGGCCCTCTGGACACTTTTTTGAAAGCCTGCCTCTCAAATAAAGACAAAACAAGGCAGAAAAAGAACAACGCATATGCAGGCTATATTGATGAAATATTTTCACTATCCCTGATGGGAACCATATATTAAAGGAATTATTATAAGGCATGACAACCCATTGGCTGGCATTCCTTTAATTATATAAGAAGGAATTTTTGTAGGACATGGGCTTACAATAGATGGTTCAGATTCAAAGAATAATCTTCAGTTGGAATAATTTTTCAATGCTGTATTGGCAAATCCCCACCAGTCAAGTGAATTACATCCCATTCAACCTTTGGAAATGAAGGATTTGCTTTGTAATGAGAAATTTACATTTCATTATAATGATGTCCCCTCTGTCTTTGAGTTGATTATTCCTCACAGAGCAAGGGACTTCTCTGGGCCATGTGTCCAGCATATAGTACCAGGGGTTCCAAAAAAAGTGAGCACAATTTTAAAGAAGTGTAGGCTAAAAAGAAAACAGATAAAAGAACAACACGTTTGTCTGGTGATAATAACTAAAAAAAAAAATCTTAGAGGTGACCTCAAGAGTTTTCTCTTTCATAGTGAAAGTAAGCAGAAAAAGTGCAGTGTGTTTGATAAAGCTTTGCTAAGAGTAACTTGTCAAAGGGAGCTTGAGCTCAAGACCACATGAGTCAGCAGCATATTTCAAGCATGAAAATAGCTCTGTGTGTTTATGTATGTGTGTGTGTTTGTGTGTGTGTGTGAGAGGGAGACAGACAGGCAGACAGAGACAGAGACAAACAGAGACAGCAATAGTGAATGTGGGTATGGGCAGTCCCAAAATTCTAAGAAGTTGGAATAACAGAAATTTTAGCAGGCAGAAGCTAAATTCATAATAAAGAAATAACAATGTGAGCTACTTATGAAGCAGTAGCATGTTTTAAGAGTAGTTTATTTTTTTTCTTAAAAAGAACTTTAACAAAAATATTTCCTGATTGACCAAATAATAAAATAGACAAGTTTTCAAGTTGGAGTACTATGACCATAAAAATCACATTTCTATGAATTGTCCTTTAGAACTCAACTGATTTGCAAAAGAGAATTTCTTCTCTGTGGCAAACATGAAGTTAGAACTGACAAAAACATCTTTTGAGAGACGTAAGCTGTAAAAAAATACCTTCCTCTGAAATTTTGTGATATTTTCTGAATTGCCCCCCATGGCATTTATGCTTATTTCATGGTATTTTCATTCAGTGTGTTTCTGTCCACTGGACAGAAGAAATGTTTGTTCTGTTTTGTAATTTCCAATCATAGAGAATCTTCTAAAATATCATTTATTAATCAATAAAAACTAGTTGTCTTGTCAGCTAAAAATATTTCTTTTCCAACCAAGTGGTAACTTGCAATACCAGATCTGAATTTTAGAGATGGCAAAAAATGCTAAAATTGTAGATAGATTGATGGGCTCCAGGTAATTTATGATTTGCTCTTTCTATCAAAATGCTCTCCAAACTGGCCTCAAGTATATTTACCAGGTATATTTACCTGCCCAATATATAGTTACCAAGTACCTGCTTTCTCAATTTTCCATTGATTACCATAACTTTGCGTTGGTTTCCTATTTGGGCCTGAACTTATTTCTATAATTTGTTTTTTTTATCATATGTAGGACAACAAAATAAATGGAGGCTACAGCCATCCCCTTCCCAGTCAACTTTAAATATACTGACTACCAGGATAATTATTGCTTCGAGAACTGTTTGTTTCTTACAGAATGTTGATGGCGAACTGCAATCTCCTTGTGAAAATGAAAGCACAGAACAAAAACAGACTCATTAAATAAACAGTGTCAAATGGTAGTCATACCTTGAGGAATGACTAACATTTTATAGCAAGTTCTGGGTTACTGGATATTGAGGAAATGAGATAGTCTGAACACACAATACAATTTTGACTATAATTAATTGATATTTATTTGGATGATATAAACAGAGACACAACACAAAACAGCCACTTAAATTTTATTTGAAAAAATCAGAGATATAAAATGTAAAGTACAGGCTCAAGGGAGCAAGCTGAGACCTCAGTGAGGGCATGTTTAAATGAGAGATGTTGAGGTCAGTTATTGTTAAGTGACAAGGTGTGATTGTCAAAGAAGAGCCTGACAGAATTTCAGGATACAGGTCTCATCAATTAGGTTTTACATCCTAAATAATAATTGTCTATATTGTAGTCCTTTCATTTCTTTAGTAAAAAATAATGACCCAGTTCTCATTTGAATATCTAATAAAACATTTGATAGAAAAATGCCAAGGTATAAAACATTAATATATTATGTATATATATATGTGTATGTATATATACACATGCACATATATATATATAGTTGGACCTATTTAAAATCTAAATTAAAGAATTACTAATATTTGTATTTTTTAAATATAAACACATGAAAAGTATAACTGGGCAAAGCTGGAGAAAAGGTGTCCCCAAACTGTTCCTTTGTTGCTTCTGGCACTTTGTATTGTAGCACAGTGCACTTTTCTGGATTTGTCAGCAGTTCATTACTCAAGACCTCATTGTCATAGTCACTATCATCTTTTCAAATAAGCAGCCTTTGCAATAAATACATTTTGCCTTTAACGCCTTACTCTTCTTACTTTGCAAACAATATTATGACAGAAAATGTCTTAAAGAAGTACAGAATTACGAGATACTGGTTACAGGTACTTGGGGAGTAAGTTACCTTTTCAGCAAAGCACTTCCTTTAAAGAGCATCCATTGTGTATTTACCCCAGTCTCCATAAAGGGGGACATATTTCTGAGAGCTGAACATCATGATGCTCTATTATTTCTACATACTGAAATGCATATTAAATGCAAAAATCTGAGTAAATTTCCTTTGCCTTATTTATTTATTTATTTAATTTTTGTTTTATTTGGGCCACACCCAGTGATGCTCAGGCTTATTCCTGTCTCTGTACTCAGAGATCTTGTGAGGCTCTATTGGGATGGTGGGTCAGGGCTAGAACCCACCTTCCCTCTTGAATCCCCTCATGATCAGCTGAGTACAGGGAGAGTTTGTAGCAGCTCTCCCCTGTGTATCTGTGTCTCTGGTTCTAGCATACCTGGGCCTGAAATAGGCTTTGCTGAAGGGTGGGACTCTGACGAGCAGGGCCTGAGATCAGCTCTTCTCCATGAGGGCCACCATCTTCAACATTCGGACTCCATAGCTCATCAGAGCTCCACCCAAGAGAAAAGCCAATTTCTCCCCATTGTAATTCATCAGTAAATGCACGAGATGAGAGTCTACTACTGAGAGTATACCACCCACACGGCAGAGCCTGGCAAGCTACCTGTGTCGTATTTGATATGCCAAATTCCAGTAACAATTACAGACCTCATTCCCACAATCTGAAGGAATGGTTGAGGCTCTTCATGTTCCTGAAGCGAACAGATGCCCTTGGGCTACAATATCATGCAACAGGATGTATGGAGATGTTACTGGTGCCTGCTCAAGCAAATTGATGAACAACGGGAAGACAAGTGATACAAATACTCAGAGATTACTTCTAACACTGCTCAGGAGACCACATGAGGTGCAGTATTTCAAACGTGGTCAGGTGTGTACAGGTCATCTGCCCTGAATGCTGTGCCATCTCTCTGTCCTCCCACTTTATTCTCTATTTTTTTATTTCATTGCTTGGTTTGGGGGCTATACCCAACTTACCCAAGGCTTACTCCAGGCTCTGTGCTCAAGAACAGAGCTGGCGTGTTCTCGAGGTGTAGCTTGGGGGACTAGAAAGGGTCTTGGAGATTGAATCAAGGTTTAAGTGCCCTTCCCTCTGTATTATTGCTCTGATCCTATTTTCTTTAAATCACTGTTTTCCTTTAATATATATATTTTAAATGAAATAGCATGGTTTATTTGACTATATCATTAAAACACTTAGAAGATAGCAACACACAAATGTGTACTAACAGCTCAAGCTATCTTACAAAACAGTACAAAGATGATTTGAATCAGTCAATTAAGAATGCCAATTCTTCAGAAGATTCTAATAGTCCCTCTTTTACAGTGGTTTTCTGGACCAGCAGGAACAAACATCACCTAAAAGCTTAGTACAGGTGCAAATGCCCTGAATTCCGAGTCTCTGAAAGCCAGGCCCTATTCAAATGTGTTTTTTAATGAGTCCTTAGGTAAGTCTAAGTCCAACGCTTAGGTGCAAACTTGTCCAACCACCACTGCCCTTGAAGAACTTTCTCTTATGCTTGCAAAGTCAATTTATGAATAATAACTTAAAATTATTATTAAGTTATTAATAATTAACTTAATAATTGTCTTGGCTACTCTGGGCATTGCTCAAGTGTTGGATCAGGTGTCTAGCATGTTCGAGACCCTCATACCATCCCTGGAAAAGTAACTCTGGTAGTCCGTGGGCACTGCTGCCCAGCCTCCTTTGGTGGAAGGTAAAACATGAAGCATAAATGGCACCTGCTGTGGAGCTCCCGGAGGTGTGGAGAGTTAGGTCGAGTTATTTGGTGCTGTTCAGGGGCCTTGAGGGCCACGCCTCGTGTGCTCAGGGGCCTCCAGGTCTGTACCCGCTGTTTGGGAAGCCTCGAGCTGAGGACGGAAGCTGAGTCGCCGTACTATCTCCTAGTACAGCGACTTTCTTCTTTCACTTCAGTCACAGCAGTGACCTCATGCTCACCTTCTAATACATTTTCTCTTGGGCGTGGGCTATTGGGCCACATCCATCAGTGCTCAGTGCTTACTCCTGGCTCTGTGCTCAGGGATTGGTGCTAGTGGCTCTTGGGGTACTAGGGATCAAACTTGGGCTGGCTGGTAGAACGCAGATCCTTCACCCACTGTACTGTGTCTGGGCCCTCTAATAATCTTTCTTCTGTGAGACTGAGTACACTTGTTATGATTTTCGTGTGAGATTAATCCCATTTACGTGTCCTTTCCATCAACCATCTCTATGGTTTTAAAAAATATTCATTTTATTTTGTTTTTTGCTTTTTTGGGTCATACCTGGCAATGCTCAGGAGTTACTCCTGCCTCTGCACTCAGGAATTACTCCTGGTGGTGCTCGGGGGACCATATGAGATGCTAGGGATTGAACCCAGGTTGGCCACATGCAAGGCCCTACCCGCTGAACTATTGTTCTGGCCCCATAAAAAATATTTATTCTCTGAAGAACTTGTGCTCTTGAGCATCTTTTTTGCTATTTTGGACTCTCTCCTTTGTGTTTTTAATTATTAATAATAATGGCTTTATTATTATTAATTATAGCAATAATAATTATTCACTTGTTTCACTTGTCTTCCCATTGTTCATTGATTTGTTCGAGCGGGCACCAGTAACATCTCCATAAGTCCTGTAGCAAGCAAGTGTAGCCCAAGGGCATCTGCTTGCTCCAGGAGCATGAAGAGCCTCAAACCATTCCTTCAGCTCACGGGAATAAGGTCTATAACTGTTACTGGCTTTTGGCATATCAAATACAACACAGGTAGCTTGCCAGGCTCTGCCATGCAGGTGGTAAACTCTCAGTAGAAGGCTCTCATCTTGAGCATTTACTGATGAACCCCAACAGGGAGAGATCTGCTTTTCTCTTGGGTGGAGGTCTGAGGAGCTGTGGAGTCCGGATGTTGAGAATGACTGACCTCATGGTGTGGGGGTTCCCTGACTTCAGGCTAGGCTCAGTGGGATGATGTGCCACAGCTAGAACCTGCCTAGAAGTAACAGTGTATAAATGTGAAAGATTCTGGGAAGGACCTGGTCCTAACTTCCAGTAATATCTAAGACTGTTGTGCGGCTGCACACTGCTGCAGCTGTGGGTCTGGAGTGTGTCTCTTCTGGGGTTGCTGGCTGTGGTGGTTGGGAACTCGCAGCCACACCTTCCAACATGGAGGTGGAGGAATGGGAGGAGGAGCCCAAATCCCTGCTCCAATTCCGCCAACTTGGCCCTCCCCCCTCACGAGTGAGCGAACCCTTGGAGCTATGTTGGACTTGGCCAAGGGCTGGGCGAGCCATTTGCCGCCCTCTGGAGCTCCATGGGCTGCTTCCACGTGGGGCCAAGCGGTGCAGCTGTGGGCCTGGAGTGTTTGGATCTGGAGTGTCTCTCTTCAGGATTGCCAGTGCAGCTGTCATAATTATTATGATGATGAATGATTATTAATATCAATAATGCTATTTTAATATTAATATTAAAATAGCAGACCAGCCTATCACAGCCTGGCTCGCCCGTTCATCAATAAATGCTGGATTTTGAGATGACTACAAGAGTATGCTACCCGCACGGCAGAGCCTGGCCAGCTACCCGTGTCGTATTTCATATGCCAGATACCAGTAACAATTATAGACCTCATTCCCATGACCTGATGGAATGGTTTGAGGCTCTTTATGTTCCTGGAGCAAGCAGGTGCCCTTGGGCTCTATTTGCATGTGACAGGTCATATGGAGACGTTACTAGTGCCCGCTCGAGCAAATTGATGATGAACGGGAAGACAGTGATACAGTGATACAGTGAACTTAAAATTCACACTAGAAACATGTAAGACAGTCTATTTCTTTTCTTAAGGAATTAAGTATGTATATAGTAGCAAATACATTTCTTTCCTTTTTTGGGGGTGTTGGGGTCACACCCAGAGATGCTCAGTGGTCTGTACTGGTTCTTGTGCTCAGGAATCACTCATGGTGAGCTTGGGCACCACGTGAACAATAGGGAATAAACCCGAGTTGACTGCATGCAAGGCAAACGCCCTAGCCTCTGTACTAATGCTCTGGCCTTCAAGAAATTTTCTTTTTAAAAAGACACAAAAGGGAAACAAATTAAGAAAAATAACATACCAAAAAGACAGAATGGGCTTCTTGGGTAGCCAAAAGACTTGGTGAAAGCTCTACATGAGGAAGTGGGAAAGTGCTTTCCTTCTGGGCATTATGTCTTGCTATACAGGTACTGAAAAGTTATTATGCATATCCCTTTACCTACTTTTAGCACTCAATCTTGAACAGAGTGATAACTTCAAAGTATCATTGTTAAGAGAGAGAAAGAAGAAAATTTCCTACCATAGAGGTGTTCTGGGGCATGGGGTGGGACAGGGCATTGGAAAGGTCCCCAGGGAGGGTGGCAGGAGGGACACTTGACATTGGTGGTGGGAAATGTACACTGGTGAAGGGATGGTATTGGAACTTAGTGTGACTGAAACCCAGTCACGAATAACCTTGCAACTGCCTATTTAACAGTGATTCAATAAAAAGTAAATATAGCTGGATTTTAGTACTAGTTCTTGGAATCAAGGTTTCTTTTACTGTACTTTAAGATGACACATTATACTGGATAAATGCAAAGCTACTTGAATTCTAGACCTCAAGTGATCCTTCTATCACAAAGAAAATATAAACAGATTTGTGTCATTTCTTTCTGTTTATTGAAACAGCTCATGGCTTAGTCTAACTCATACCATGATTTCACAAAGACTGTAAGGGTTTAAAAGAAAAAAAATAGAATCTATGAAAGAAAGTTTCTATCTTTCACAAAGACTCACAGACATGGGGCAGAGCTGCTACTGGCTCTCCCTGTGCTCAGCCGCTCACGAGGCGCCGGGAGGGATGGCAGGTCCGCCACCCCAGCAGAGCCTCACAATAAGCCAGGCGACCCCCACTCCATGAGGGCCTCCATTTCCCACATCCGGACTTCTCCCTCATCAGAACTCCACCCAGTAGACCAGCCTATCACAGCCCGGCTCATCCAGATCCACCCTGCAGCAGTCTTTTTTTAAATCCGGCCCAGGTATGCTGATCCAGAGACTCACAGACATGAGGCAGAGCTTCTACTGGCTCTCCCTGTGCCCAGCCGCTCACGAGGTGCCGGGAGGGATGGCAGGTTCTAGCCCTGGCCTGCCACCCCAGCAGAGCCTCACAACAAGCCAGACGACCCCCACTCCATGAGGGCCTCCATTTTCTACATTTTCCACATTTTCCCACATTTTCCACATTTTCCACATCCGGATTTCCCCCTTGTCAGAACTCCACCCAGCAGACCGCAAGTGGCCGCATGACTACAAGAGTATGCTACCCACACGTCAGAGCATGGCAAGCTACCCATGTCATATTTGATATGCCAAATACCAGTAACAATTATGGACCTCATTCCCATGACCTGATGGAATGGTTTGAGGCTCTTTATGTTCCTGGAGCAAGCAGGTGCCCTTGGGCTCTACTTGCATGAGACAGGTCATATGGAGATGTTACTGGTGCCCGCTCAAGCAAATCTATGATGAACAGGAAGATAGTGAAGTCAGCCAGTGACTCTGATGAAAGATAACTCCTAAAAGAAAGCTCAGGGGTTGGAAATGCACTAAAAATTCATCTGCGCTATGCAAATAAAAGTAAGTGAATTGAGGAAGGATAGGTGGAAAAAAACTTACAGAAAAATGATTCTCCAGTGAGTTTAAGTTTTAAAAAAGAAAGGTAATACATAGAGTGAACAAAACAAAGGCAACAATTTAAACATCACAGATGTGTAAGAGCACATAATAATAGTGCTCAGAGGGCTAGTTTAAATAATGAGATATCAGAGGGCCAAAGGGATAGGACATTTGCCTGTAATGAAGCTGCATTGACCTGGGTTTGTCTCCCTGTACCTCATATAATACCTTGGACACTGTTAGAAGTGAGCCTTGAGCACAGAGCCCAGAGCAATCCTGAAAATCAATGGGTGTGAGCCAAGAAACAAAAAAAAAAAACTTGTTTTAAAATAAATGAGCCATCAGATTCTAAGTGGCAAGAAAAAAAGTTATGTTGAAGTTGTTGATATGTTTGATTTGTTTTATTTTCCTTTGTATGGATCAAGAACAAAGAATAAATAAACATTTATCTATTTATTTGTTTGTTTATTTATTTATTTATTTGCTTTTTGTGGGTCAGACCCAGCAATGCTCAGGGGTTACTCCTGGCTCTGCACTCAGGAATTACTCCTGGTGGCACTCTGGGACACTATGGGATACTGAGGATCGAACCTGGGTAGACCACATGCAAGGCAAATGCCCTACCCACTGTACTATCTTTCCTGTCCCAAGAAATAAAAGTTTAGTGCCTCATTTTGATAATGTAACTTTTTAAAGATGACAGATTAAAAAATCATTGTTTAGTTTTTTATCTTCTCTTTCAATGAGAATGAAGAGGGAGAAAGACTACAGGAAAAGGAATTGAAACTGAGGAAGGAATGGCAAATAATGTAATCATAGTCAAATGATGTTTTTAGATGACCTACTCTTCAAAGAAAAACATCTGCTAAATTATTCATTTAAAAATGAAAATTGTGCTAAGGACATGCACGGCATAGATAGAGACCCGCTAGAATGTCTGAGTGAGTCTGTGGTAGCAGAGTCACGATCTACTCCTCCTCTTCCTCCAACTCTGTCATATCTCTTGGCCTTTGTTAAGTACCACCCACTGTTCCAAGAGGACAGAGCACACTGAATTGTGACAGTGAAAGTGACTCAGTCACAGCAAAATGAAGAGAGGGGCGACAGAATCTTGGCGATAGGCAAATGTAATATGGGCTCAAAAAACTGAAAAAAAAAGTGATTTTCTCACTTATCCCACCTATAAGACAGTTATTGTTTTGAAATTTAGCCATTCAGGAAATGGAGGGTTAGAAATCATGACCAAGGATAACAAGATGCTATAAGAGAAGTTTTTCAAAGCCATGATGAAGAATCACAGAGGACTCAACGTGTCTGAACTCCAAAAAGGCAGCACTACATAATGACTTACAAAAGGGACAGGACTCCCACTGACACTGATGGTCAGCATGTACACAGATGGGCTAGTTTAGAAAACTGGGCAATATTGAATTAAGTTGAAAATGCAGAGACTCCGTGACACTGGACTTTGTCTTTTAGGAGGTGACTTAGAAAAATGGGGCTCACATGGACCAAGAGGCATGCACACACAGTGTTCATGGCAACATTGTCTATAATGATCCCAAATGAGAACACAACACATATATTTCTGAGTATTAGAATAATTTGTGAAATTGCACTCAGTAAAATCTATAAACAATGAAGCTAAATAAACAACATTCATAGATCAGATTAATATAAGGTTGAATGAGATCATCAAGAAATACATGCTACAGAATTTTATTGATATCTGTGTCAAAAACAGGTAAAACAGTATTATTTAAGAAGGACTTCACTTGACGTAGAAAAATGGTCAGGAAAATAGTTCTCCCTAAAGGCATAGTTTTCATGGTTATTAATATGTTTTCTGAAAACGCAGATTCTGATTAAGTAAATGTGGGCCTGGGTCTGAGATAACGCATTTCTATCAGGTTCCTAGTGGTGAGGATCTGTGGGTCAGTGGATGTCACCTTGAGTAGCAAGAGACTAAGAAATCATAAACACTCTCCCCTGTCTTAAAAAATTAATGGTACCATGACTCCTAATTATATTGGTGAGGATTCCACGAATTTAACCCAGATCCTCGAACCCAAGGACTCACATAGCAAAATTGCACTATGTTAGGGAGCTACATTTCTGGTCTCTGATTCTAATTTTACTTTTTTGGGGGGAAGGGGAGCTGGGTGAGCAGACACAACCTGAGGTGCTTAGGGTAACTCCCAGCTCAGTGCAGTGGTGGCCAGGACAGCAAGTGGTATCAGGAAATCAGAGACTGAACCCAAGTCTTCAGTAGGCAATGCATGAATACAGCCTTTAAACTGTCTCTCTGACCCTCTCCTTTCATTCTAATCCTTTAATTACTATGAATAAAGGGAAGCTTAGGATCAATCTGAGGATACTTGTCAGAGCAATGCTCAGCCACTAGCAGAAATTTATGTTCTAATACTGAAATGTTTATATAAAACTAGCATGGTAATTATCTTTAAAACTATACATATATCTATATTTTTCTGTATACATTATATATCACTGTATCACTGTCACTGTATCACTGTCTTCCCGTTGTTCATTGATTTGCTTGAGCGGGCACCAGTAACATCTCCATACGTCCTGTCACAAGCAAGTGTAGTCAAAGGGCATCTGCTTGCTCCAGGGACAGGAAGAGCCTCAAACCATTCTTCAGGTCATGGAATTTAGGTCCATAATTGTCACTGGTTTTTGGCATATCAAATAAAACACGGGTAGCTTGCCAGGCTCTGCAGTGTAGGCGGTATACTCTCAGTAGAAGGCTCTCATCTCGTGCATTTACTGATGAAACTACATGATATACATGATATATCACACAACCAAAATGCCAAAGAAAATGACATTCATGAAATTATTGCTAAAAAGATAAAGAAAAGAAAAATAATTGGCTGATAAGATTTAACGATAAGAACTTGAATCACTGAGCAAATTGCAAACCTAAACAAATCAAATTAGGATTGTGTTATTATTTATTTATTCATTTATTTATTTAATTGGGGCCACTCTCAGGGCTATTTAGGGTTTGAAGTGTGGTGCTCAGATGTGACCAGAGCACTTGGGGCACCAGGCATTGCTGAGGATTGAGCCCTGGGAACTTTACTCACTTAGACCTGCGCTCCTCCACTGAATCATATGCCCCAGCACTTGCTTGAGGTTTGCAGAGGTACATTGAAGGGTTCTGTTTTCACCCTTTTGCACTGTTTTAACAAACATTTTTTACCAGGGACTCTGAAAAATATCACCTATACAAATGGAATTTGAAACTTATTTTAAAACGGGATGGACATGTACCAGACAGCATTCTACAAACTTTAGCGTACATTGGAATTTCTCTAGGGTTTTACAGAAATGCAGCTCCTGCTTAACTAAGTGTGAGATACTTAAGCTGACACACTGCTTTTCTAACATGCTATAGATGGTGAAGTTTCTGAGAATCAGTGGATGTCACTACATAGCAAGGGAAGAAACAGATGATCTTCTGATCCTAAAACCTTGTGATGCTACTAGGGAAAGGTATGAGACACTTTCATATCCCTGAGATGGAGCCCCATGGAGGGAATAAGAACAGTCTATAGTTCCAATCCTATTTTCTTTTTTCCCATGTTTTTTCTTATACTTTTTTTGTTCTATCTTTATTTATAAAGATTCCATTTTCATGCACTTGTAAATGCAGTAACAAATTCCTGGCAGATACTTACTTTAACTTTTCCTTTATAGTCTGTGGAGTAGCAGAATCATAGCCACCATTGTCCAGAGGCAATGTTTTCCCTCCCTCAGTGGTGCCCACTTTATGAGTCAGTTTTTGTCACAGATGAGTCAGTAAAGAAAGAAAATATTAAGCTTTTTGCTCCTACTTTTCTTAATGAGTAATAACGATGTTATAAGTTTGAGGACCCACAGGTAGGTCTAAAATCTGAACCCTATTTTATGGACAATTTCAATGTATGGGGAAAAAAGTAAGTTTAGAGACAGAAAGAAAAAAAATAAAAGCTACTTTCTTAGTTTGAACTCTATGTCAGGCATGCTGGTATCCCCCCAATGCTATAATTCCCTCCAGAGCTCTTTAAAATGGATATTTTTATTAATATTAGTTTTATGGAAAAATCTTTGCCTGTCAAAAATAATACATCTCATAAAAGATGTAGTTAAGATTAGAATTGGTGTTCTAATTTCTAGGGGCACATTACACTGCCTCACTGCCGTGCTGTGAAATAGAAAAACAAAACACCAAAACTCATTCTGGTAAAGCATAAATGAGAAATACCAGACACTTTAGATTATTAAAAAAATTTAAAAATTCTATACATATACTCACAGTCGCCACAATGTTGATTAACCCACCGGCTTCATTCTATCAATTCCCAATGAAATCTCTGAGGAGCTCCACTCCAAGCAACTAAAATTCATGGAAACACCAGTTCCCCTGGTTGAAAACTCCAGGGCACTCTGAAGATGGGCAAGCTGAGTACGTATCCTACTGAAGTCCCAGCAGCTGGTTCCACACCCCCTGCTACAGTCATGCCAAGGACTCAACTCCACCACTTCAGAGATGCTAGACTAAATAATTTCAGGTACCCAGTGTCCTGGCTAGAAGTCCTGGACTCGGAGCAGCAGCCTCCTTCCACAACCCCTCTGTACTTCCAGAAGCTCTGACAGTCATATACACCATCCACAGCCATGACAACTCATTGACCCATACCATGGATCCTAAAGTCTCTGGACCACATGATACCTATTAATTCCTCAATACTGAAATTCCAGTAGAAGCATATCAAGCTAGTTTTGTAGGTAACATAGAAGCCAACTAAACTCAGCTAACAAAAGCAATAATACAGAGGGCTCAACTAGCAACACACAGTTTAACAAATTCTTAGATAAGGATTTAACAACACCATGATCCAATATAACAATTTTCAGACAAAAATTGATTGCTTTATACTTATTGATTTTGATATTGGAGCTTTATTATATAATCAATTAAACTGAAGAAAGTATTGTATCAATAGTTGTGGCTTTTGTCTATATTAAATTACACAAAACGGCAGAGCCTGGCAAGCTACCTGTGTTTTATTTGCTATGCCATAAAACCAGTAACAATTATGGACTTCATTCCCATGACCGAAGGTATGGTTTGAGGCTTTTGCTGTTCTAGAGCAAGCAGATGCCCCTGGGGTACACTTGCTTACAACAGGACGTATGAAGATGTTACTGGTGCCCACTCGAGCAAATCGATGAACAATGGGAAGACAAGAAGTGATATGAGTGAAATTACACAAAAATATATACATATGTGCACAACCCCCGCCGCTGTTCCCGAGTCAGGGATGCTGTCTCATTTGCCAAGGCATCGGAAATCAGATGGACTGGACATGTAATGCGATTTGGAGACGACCGCTGGACTAGAGGTGTTACTGACTGGATCCCACAGGATGTCAAAATATCAAGTGGCCTCCCACCTACAAGATGGTCAGACTTCTTCATCAAGACCCTGAACAACAATTTGAGGCTCTTTGTATTCCTGAATCAACCAGATGCCATTGGGCTACACTGGCACATGATAGGGTCAAATGGAAATGTTACTGGCGCCCGCTCGAGCAAATCGATGAATAATGGGATGTCCAGTGATCAAGTGATCAAGTGAATGATGATGTTATTATGACATGTATCTATCCTCATTATCATGTTTTGACTAAAACCCAAATATCAACCCATTCATTAGATGTTAACTATAAGGACTTTTAAAAATTACAGTGATGTAGTGAGATGACTTTGTTTTATAAACTAATTCATAGGAAACTAAGCACTGACAAGTTCAATTGAGTCAACTGATTTTTTTGGAGGGGGATCACACTCTGCATTGCTCAGTGATTACTGCTGGCTCTAAACTCAGGAGTTCTGGTGGTGCTCAGGGCACCATATCAGATGCAGGGATCAAACTTGGGTTGGCTGTTTGCAAGGCAACCACCCCACCCACTGCACTATCACTCTAGTCCCAAGTCAACTGATTTATACTACTGAGTATGAATCCTTTGGGGTGTATGTAAAATTATATTAATTTATATGGAGAAAGAGGCTGCAGTTGTCTCAGTCAACTATATCAGCTCCATAAGCTGGACAGAGGAATGGAAACTGACTAGAATAAAACAGCTGTTCTTTCCAACAAACTCACCCAATCTTGTTTTTTCTCTCTAGACTGATTTTTCAGGCAACTTCCCCAGGTCACTGCATTGCAGTTCTCTTCCTCCTATTTTTTCTACCAGGAAGTTTAACCTTGCAGCTTTAGGTTTTGCATTAGTCAACCTATATAGACATCTTACATGACAGAAAATTCATAACAATTACATAAATCACAAAAAGCAATTGATCAGAAATAACTGCCCATGATAACAAGGGTCACAAATAGTTGCTTGTATTTTTGTCATGCTTTTATTTTTTTCCCCAAGGATTGTTTCAGAAATTGTCTTTAAAAAATACTTTTTGGATTATGAGGGCTGGAGCAATAACTGAGTAGATAGGGAACTTGTTTTGCAACCATCCAACCAGGGTTCGATCTCCAGCAGCCCACGTGGCCCTCCTGCACCTGTCAGGAGTGATCCCTGAGTGCGGAGCCAGAAGAAAGCCCTGAGCACTAATAGGGTGGTCCCCAAACCGAAATAAACAAATAAAATAAAATACTTCTGAATTATCTGTCTAGTCTCTGATGAATAGCTAGGTCTTTTGTCTAGCTTTTTAGCACAATTTAGCTAATTTGCCAAGTTACATTTTGAAGTTTTACTTGGTAACAAACTGAAGTTAACTTCTAGTGACTAAATTGAAAATATGACATAACAAATATTGTATTTGGGATATATTTGAGAAACAGCTCATTTTTAAAGGGCTGATGATAGAACCAAATCTATAAAAGTAGCTCTTTCTAGGTAAGAACTAACACACTTTTAATATAAATAAGTAAAAGTACTTTTTATCTTTAAATTGTCTTTTATTCCAATAAAGTTCTATGTCCTTCCTTAGCCTTCCCAGAAAGATTTTTTCCAAAGATTACATATTTTTATTCAAACTATTTTTCCCCTAAATGTAATAAGTATCTGAGATATAAACTTCATAGAGATTCTGTGGAAGTATTCATCCCCTATCAAGAAATTATAATTATTCGTTTTATGCTGTGAGGCAGCATATTCTGTTGTCCAAAAATCAAAAGACTTCAACTCAGAATGTCAAGATTCTATTTCCTCATTTTTTTAATTTGGTTTCAAAAGTTTTGCCTTAAGCATACTCACATTTTATGTCTATTTCTTCACATTTAATTTCAATCATTAGAGTGATGACTGAGAGCTCAGGCTTGCATCCACTCAAATGGCATGACACAGAGATGGTCTCAAACCCCAAATATTCTCATTCCTAAAATCAAATGTCTGAGCTTGCCATTTTCACAACATACACTCATTTTTAATGAATTCCACAAAAAAATGAGCACCAAGCCCATAACATTATTCAGATGTTTTCAGATGCCAACTATTTATATAAGTGAGGCTGCTGCCTCCTTCAGGGAATAAAATTTATCAGATGCACTGGAATAGCTAGTCTGAACTCTTGCAAATCTACAGAAGAAAAGCTATTAACTTGCACAGAAGCACAAAGTGTTTAACCTTAGACTCAACGCAAAATCTAAAGTAAGGAATGGGGATAGGAAGAGGAGCTATTTTTCCTCAGTGACTCAAGTTCAGGTCTGAGTGTGATTATTTTACAAAGCTTTTCTCACTGGAAGTTTAATGCTGCTATTTTGTGAGTGCTGTTTCTGGCAGGAGAGTTGGTACAGCAGGTATGGTGCCTGTCTGCATTCTCTGACCTGGGTTCAGTTCCGGAGACCCCATATGATTCCTTAAACCTTATCAGAAATGAGGTTGGAGTTCACAGCCAGAGGAAGTCCTGAGAACAGCCAGGTGTGACCCTCCAGAAAAATCCCCCCAAAACAACAACAAAAAGTGATTTTAAAATATAAATTAGAATTTAGCAAACTATATAGCCCATTGACCAAATCTGATCCTAGCCAGTTTTTATAAATAATGGTGTTTCTAATTCACAGTCACACCAATTTGTCCATGCACGAGACATAAATTTACTGAGACTTGGTTCAAAACATGCAAAACAGGAGTCCGAATTTTCTGATCTTACTTATTCCCATTTTTAATTGTGATAGATTCCCTTTTCACTAGAATTAATGACTTTGGAACTTCAAAAAGAAATGTGAAATTCTGAAGCCTGTTTTCAAAAATTTTTACCATGTATTCTAAATGACAAAGTGCTCACAATCCTGTCAAATAGCATCTTATTAACTGAAATGCTGCTAGGCTTAAAAGCAAAAACATCATAAAATTGGAAACTGTGATTCTAAGCAGAATTGTGAGAAGCATTTAGATGCTTGTACCCAAACTCAAACAGATTATGTAATTCTATATACTTGCCCTATTTCTTATTAAAAATCTCACTGCTACCTATTTCCTCTGACCTTTTTACTCTAGACTTTTCATCTCTGCCACAATGGTTTATTATATGTTGTCAACTCTGCATATCATCCTTATATCAATCACAGGAGGAGTATAAGTGTCTGAAGACTTCACTCCTTTAGCTCTAGTCAGCCCTGGATCCAAATCATCAGTGAAATCAGAACATGTCATATTTCTAAAAATATTTTTGGAAGGAATAAATTTTACTAACAACCCTTAGAATTTGAAAGTTTTACTTATTCCTAAACTTTTACTGTATTTGACTTATATTCCTTCCGCTAACACATCTGCTATTAGAAAGAGTAATTCCTGAGTTTCATTAAAATTGTTAAATTTGCACTGTTTATAAAATATCAAAATCGGGCTATTCCAGCAATTCCTCTGCCCACATCAGATAGTTCATTTTCTTTCCTTCTTTCTCACTGAGATGCCAAGAGGTTCTTAATGTTCCAACTTAAGGATCCCTATAATTGAATTAATGCATTTAAAATGTCTGTCTCCGCTTTAGCACAAGCGCTTACTCATTGCCAGTTTAGAGTTGCTGAAGAGTGTACAGCATTTCAATCTTTCCAGTGACCTAGCTATTGCCTAGCTCCTATCATTCATTAACCCCCATACAAAATTGAAGAAGCCAAGACTTAGAGAGATAATGCCATTAATCGAATATCACAAGTGGAAAGGTCAGGATGCAATTTTAACTCTGATTCCAGACATGGGACTTTGGTCCACCAAGTTCTGCATCCTAGAAGGCAAGCATTGGATTTTAGGTACTTTTATTTCTCCAGCATTAAGCAAAGGATTATGTTGTATCCAAGGCTCATAAAAATGTGGCAAATGAACAAACAGCTAAGCAAAGTCTAAAGAAGTTGGTTTAAAGTTCATGTGGTAGTGGTAATTTAGTCATTGCCAAATCATGGTCTAGCTAGCCTGACATCACAATTTATTCAAAATCATGGAATTTTACTTCCAGAGAAAAGGGAAAATTAGACAGTGAATATTGACATTTTGAATAATACTAGGAAGCTGATGACTATAATTGACTTGGGAGAACAAATCATCAAAGAACTCTAAAATGTACCATTTCTAAACCTATTTACTTCAACTAATTCCCATAGATACTTTCCAATGCTGGGTCATTGTTCCCTAATATTCCCTGCATTTAAATCTGCTTATCTCACTCATTCCTACAGAAAATTGTCCTTTAACACATAGGAATTCAAGCAACTAATAGCTCTGTTGAGAAGTCTTATTGCTACAATATGTATTAAGTAATCTCTCCTAGTTTCCTTTGAATGGAATTTATATTACAATATCTACTCAATTTAATTTAAACTAAGTAGGTATTCTTTTGATAATATGAGTTGATATTTTACTCTAAACTAGTATTTTAGTTCTGTCACGATATTATCTAAAGGTATCCTTTATTTTAAACTTTTTCATTACTTTAATTTTCTTCCATTATATGCTTCTGACTTTACTGATGCTACATTGGAACATTGGAATTTAGTGAAAAATTTCTTCATATGCCTTAATTATTTACTTGGTTTATACCCCATATGCAGCAGTGTTCAAACTTACTTCTGATCTGTGATAAGAGTTTGCTCTGGTGGGGCTTGGAGGATTATAAGCAGTTCTGGGGCAGAAATGGAATGGGTCACCAGCTAGTACCATTGTCCCCTACACTGTCTGTATGACTTAACTTGTTGGAATTATTCAATCATGCATATTATGTAGCATAACATTTGATTTATTATATAACCTGCTAACTTTTAAATCAACTAAAATACACATAAAATGCAGATTCCCGAAGAGGACCTCTTAGAAACATAATGAAATGTAAGCTTATTTGAATGAAATTGGTCTCTGTTGGATACATTGAACCAAGTCTATTGTTAAGAAGCAAGAGTCCTTCAGATTATATCCAGAAAAGACATCACAAAGGAGAAATTAGGTCGAAGTTCATAAACTCTCCCCTGGCTCCACTGCCACAAACTGAATATTGCTTGGAATGTCTAAGGTTCACTTTCAGAGCCTGAAAATTAGGTTGCCTTTCCCCAGGCATGGTTTTCTATTTTGTTATTAGAAGATGAAGAAAATCTTTAATAAATAAACCAAAACAAATGTTGCTAGCTGATTTCATTTCCTCTCTCATTCTTTCTAGTTCCACTAACTACAATGTTACTCCCCCACTCCAAAGAAAATCACTGTCACAATCATATACGGCCAGATTTCCTTTGGCAAATTAATTTTTTCCTTGGTTGTGGAAACCTAATTGTTTTTCCTATTTATGTTCCCAGAAAAAAAATCCCCACAGAAGAAGACTAAATTGTCATTTAAAAATGTATATTCTCAGGACTGAAGTGGCAATACATTGGTTAGGACAGTTGCCCTGCACACAGCTGCTCCTGGGATCCCTGAAACCCTCCCTGAGGAGAGCAGGGGTAAGTACTGAGGTAATAAGTACTTTGAGAACTAGATAAGTCCTGAGCACTGCTGGGTATGACCCCAAAACTGAACCAAAAAGCTTATATTGCATTTAAAGTTATAATGGTTATAAGTTATAATGATTCCTTCTATTTATATGTTCCTAAGTCTACACTCACTTTCAAAGAAGCTAAACTCAAAACTCCAGAGCCTGATCAGTGAAAACCTTTGAAGTTGGAAGATTTGATTTTTTTTTTCTTTCTGGGTCACACCCGGCAATACTCAGGGGTTACTCCTGGCTCTGCACTCAGGAATTACTCCTGGCAGTGCTAGGGGACCATACCATATGGGATGCCGGGATCGAATCCGGACGGGCATGGGCCAGCCGCATGCAAAGCAAACGCCCTACCCGCTGGGCTATCGCTCGGGCCCCTGCAGTTGGAAGATTTGATTGTTTATATAAAACCAATCAATCAGCAAATATCAAAGATTAACTCATAAGGTTTCTGCATCACTGACCATAATCAATTCTCATGTTGGGGGAGCAATCATACTGGGAGTAATACCTTGCTTTGTATGCAGCCCCCAGTTTGTTCCCAACACCCGATATTGACCCCCAACCCAAACAACACAGGGAGTGATCCCTGAGTTTAGATTCAGGAGTAAACCCTGAGTAAACAGGGTGCAGTACCAAATCTCTCCCCAAATATTGAGAATAGAATGAGAATACATTAATTCTCATTAAAATCCTGCAGAATGTATGAAACTTGGTTGAAGTGAGAGCATATGTTTAGACTCTCTCATAAAGGAGACTGTCTCAGTAAGAGGTTAAATTAGTCTCTAGGAGGAATGTTACATTTTCAAAGAGCAGAAATAACATTTCTAAGTTTATTCATTACCTGAAGAAATGTGGACAAACCACTGTCCAGTCCTATTGTGCCTTATAGAGCCCTGAAAGCAACTTTTAAAGTCATATGGAAACTCAAGATGAATTTACATACTAGGAAAGTACATACTTAGACATAGACCATGAGCACACAATAAATTTTTACATGGGAGAATGGAGCCATTCACAAGAAATATAAATATGTATGTATATATAAATATATATGTATTTATAATATATATATATAAATATCTATATATGTATATATATGTATATTTAAAGCAACTGCTCATATCTCATACATTTTCTACAAAGCACAATTGAATAGTGATGCCTCATAATCACCTGCTGATTTCTGGGGAAAACAATTTTTGAAGAGTCAGATATTTTACTTTAAAAAAGGAATAAAGCTATGAGTTTGATCCTGGAATGACACCCTATAAAATGTAGAAAGGCTAATTTGCTTTAACTAAATTTCATGAAATTTCTCCCAGGGTAACCTGTCTTCCCTGTGTGTTTAAAATGAGGGGAAATCAAGTTAGCAAATAACATTCTCCTAAAGCTGGAGAATGGCTTCTGTGATTTAGGGAGGCCTTTTTCCTCCTTAGTGTCAGGGACTAGGCTTTGCAATATTACCTTGAGGATTTAGTATCTCAGCTGGGCTGTTTCTGACTCTCAAAATGGGAAGATGAATTATTTAACATGCGGGAGCACCAGCTGTGCTTTCTCCTAAATGCTAAGCTTTCCCCACCAATGGAATTTACAATTGAAATAGGTTCCTAATCTAAATAGGACTACAATTTTGACAAGGGAACAAGCCTAGAGAATTTTTCCTCTGTAGAGAGGAGATAGTACTGAACATATCTCAGTAGTTTCCCCTGGGTAGCCAAGAAATTCTTCAGACACCAGAGTCCAGTGTCCTGCCAAGTGGAATAAATATGTTTGTTGCAGAAGGCATGCAGTCTGCTGGCCATATAGGAAAGGCCATATAGGAAAGACATACAGTTTGTTGGCCATAAAGAAAAGGCCATATAGGAAAGGCGTGCAGTTTGTTCGCCATATAGGAAAGGATTTATGATATGCAATAGAAGGGATTTAGACTAGGTTCAAAAATCATTTTTCAGAGTCAGAGCAATTGTGCAGGTAAGGGTGCTTACTCTGCATGTAGCTTGCCTGGGTTTTGGACTCCGAGCAGCTCATCTGAACCCAAAGCCCACCAGGAGTGATTCCTGAGGGCAGAGCTAGGAGTAATGCCTGAGCACTGTTGTCTGTGACCTCTAGATCTGTGTTGCAAAGGGAGGAGAAAGAAATTCCAGATAACTTTTCTTGCAGTGTTCCTAGAACCAGAGCTGTGGTTCTCAGGGAGTGGGGGGGGGTAATTTTGCATCCAGGAATATTTGACCATGACCAGAAAAAAAATTATCTTTGATTTTTAAAAGTCAGAATAAAAAGGAAGAACCCTACTGTAATTTAGTAGTTAAGGCTGCTATGAGAGTGGTGTTATGAAATCTTCCTGAAATCCCATGCAACAAAGAAGTAGTCTCAGATAAAATAACTTGACCAGGAGCGAGAGAGATAGTTCAAAGGCTGGAAGCCCTGCTTCCCATGCAGGATGCTTGGTTTCACTGCAAGGTCCCTTCATGATTGCCTGGAGTGACACCGAATAACAAGTATCCCTGAGAAATTACAACTGTAGCTCAAAAAAACAAACACTGAAGGGGAAAAGGGAGGGAAATATGGGAAGGGAGGGGACAGAAGGGAAGAAAAAAGAGGGAAAATAAGGGAAATGGAAGGAAAGAGAAGGGAAAGAGGAAAGATAAGAGAAATGGAAGGGATGGACATGGAGAAGATTATGTTGAGCGAAATTAGCCAGAAGGAGAGAGACAGATACAGAATGACTGCATTTATCTGCATAACATAAATATATATGTACATATTATGATACCAATATCCAAGGTCAAGTGAAACATATATCAGGAGGTCTTGTCAAAGGGGAAATTATCACAAACGTGTGGGAGTCAGAGGCTAGGTAGGACAGAAAATGGAACAGTGTGCTAATAATTGTCGAAGGTACTAATGCCAACCTAGAACTGAGCATTAAATAGAGGCAAAAAGATATACATGACAACCCTTTAATGTATGTTCTGTAATCCATAGTCTGGAGGGGAAGGAAAAGAGAAAGAGAGAGAAAGGGAAAGAAATAAAGAACTTGCCATGGAGGAGGGCGGGGGAGGGGGAGGGAACCGGGTATGTTGGTGGTGGGAGATGGGCACTGGTGGCGGGATGGGTGCTGGAACACTGTATGACCAAAACCCAAATATGAACTTTTTAATTGTATATCTTTGTAATTGTAAAAATAAAAAATTAAAAAAAAATATATGTAGAAACCAAGGAACATTCATATTTAAATCATACAGTCAAGAGAGGAAGCCATTGCTTCCAACAAAGAACTCTTAGAATATCATATTACTACTACGTGTAATAGTCAAAAATAATAAAGGGTGAAATTGAAAAAAAAGAGAGAAATGGAAGGGGAAGGGAGGGAAGGCAAAGGAAGAGAAGGAAAAGGAGAAGTGAAAGGAAGAAAGATGGAGACAATATGCACATTATTTGTATTCTAATCATCCTGAGGGCGAATAACTGAGAATGTTCTCTGACTCTAAGCCATTCTAGGAAATAAAATCATTCTTTCCATTTTTTAAATGATAATCAGTAAGTTGTTTTTCTCTGAGGATTGATTCTTCTTTTATTCCAAGAATTCTCCCTGCACTTTTTTCAGGTGATTTCAACTCTAGTTTCTAAAGCTAGTTGAAATACTGCAACTTCCTTTAAGCCTTAGGGAAAGAAAAAGGTGATCTATCATTCCTTGGGACTCCTTTCTGTGGCACGCAGTGTCTACATCCTTCACTGGCTATTTACTTCCTCTGATTCCTCACTGTACATATGTGACGTGCCAACTAAGTGGTAAATCCCAGATTGCTAGGGATAGTATTTTTATAGTGCTTCAGAGATACACAGACTGCATTATTATTTTGCATATAGTGAGGACTCCAGAAATGTTTATTCATCACATTTTTCTGGGTATTCTCAGAGTGGTGGTGGTGGTGGTTAAATACACTTGGAAGAACTAAATATGCCAATTAGTTTTCTGCTTTTTAAATTTGGAGAAGGAAGATAACACTTTGAAATGACATCAGATGTGTTTCTGTTTATAATAGTTCTTACTAAACAAAGCCTGGATGACTATCATGCTGATATTCATAAAAAATAGGTATTCATAAAAACCAGGTATCTCCACGACTTCTGATAAAAAAGAATTATTTAAGGTCACTATAAGTAGTTAATAGAAAAAGGAATAATGAAATATCATAATAAAGTGAAACAGTTTTATAATAGGGAAGTGTCAGGATATTAGTCAGGTTTATTAGGGTTTTAGAGGAGTATTCCAAGAAAAGTGGCAGAAATTCAATCAATTAAGTGAGATGCACATAAATTGAACTTAAAAAATCTCTAAATTGCTTCTGAAAAAATGCTATAGGGAAAATGCTATTATTAGTTCTGGGTAAGGAAGAATTTGATGATACAGTGTGTGCTCTTCCACATTTTATCTTGAGTTTCCTATGAAAGCCAGGACTTGGCTATTTCCTAAAATTGGGTAACCTTGATACTGTAGAGAGCGCATGGGTTCAGGCGATGCCTTGTGTGCAGGTGACCCGCCTCCCCGCCCCGTTCCATACACAGAGCATCCAGTATTGTCAACCATTGCCCTTAATTTCCTGAGCACTGCCAGGTATCCCAGACAATCTCCATAAGCAGAATCTGAGCATCACCACATCTCTTAGTCTTTGCTCTGAATCTACAACTGTGGGCTGGGAATTGTTTGAAAGGCCCTGGGCACTGGAGAAAACTCCTTGGGAGACTTATTCCCTTTCCTCTCCAAATTGGGCTACTGAACTGAATGCTGAGGGGTAAATCTCTATAACCAAGCAATAGTCAGTGGTTGAGGAGAAAGCTTGTAGCCACTGCAGTGAGGAGACTTCTCTTTTCCCAATCTAGCAGGGCCTTATCACGTTACTTCAGAGTGTGTGCTTTGTTTGCCTCTGTAGGAAATGAAACCAATGGAAGGGTTCTTCTCTAGGCTATTGGTGAGGATTTCCCCCCAAATTTAACATAACCTTTAGTAAAAAAAAACTTATTTAATGGGAATAAAACTGCTGATCTACAACCCCAGAGGACACTAAATTAGGGATGATTATTAAGACAGATAGGATACAAAATTAAGACAGATAGAATACAAAATACAAGTGTTCTTTACTCTTATTAAAAACTCTCTGCATTTCTCAAAATTATTTCATAATTTTGAGAGATGCCTTAAACTTTGACTGTGTGTCTCATTTTTACTGACTAAACAATCCTCTGCTTATGTCAAGAGTTAATACATTCTATGGAAGAAAGACCAAAAGTTTGGATGCTTTTTGGAGTAATGGAAAGTTCCATTACCCAACAATCTTCTGGCCAGGTCTCGTGGATGATTAATAACCCTCAATATTTCTATCTTGATATTTCTTGGTCTAAACCCATAAAATTTTCTTTGCTTTGTATTCATTTTTTATATCTATAGCATTATTGGGATTTTATGCTGACTTCATAACCTTCAGACTGACTGGTCACAACAAAATAGTTCCCTACTCACAAAGAAAAGCTCTCTGTTGGCCCCAATTTTAATGAGTACATTTGAGAAAGAAAACATTTGTTACCAATTGAAATAATCATTTTGGAAAGAATTCTCCTATTAGTAAAGAGCATATGTTTTCTTCTAATGCCCCTGAGAAGGTTCCATCTGATATAATCCTAAATCTAAGGCATTTTTTTAGATAACTGATCATTTAGAATAATATTTAAGATTAAAGTTATCATGTGGCAAATATAATGTCTTTACCACATGATAACTCATATTCCTTCCTCACTGGACAATAGGCTTCTGTAACTTATTCTGTACCCCAGTGTCTAGCACAAGATCTAAAGCAACATAAGCATGGAATGTATACATGTTGCTATTAAGAAAACAAACTAATCCTTGAGATAAAGCAAACAGAGAAAGGAGAAAGTTAAGAGCAAGGGAAGATACTTGTACATGCTTATAACGAACACAATATATGTGTTTAAATTTAATCTCAGAAGACAGCAAATTTTTTAACTTTAAAAGTATGATAAAATCAGGCGCCAGAGCAATAGTCCAGCAGGTAGGGCATTTGCCCTGCACAGCCGGCCCATGCCGGCCTGGGTTCGATCCCGGCATCCCATATGGTCCCCGAGCACCGCCAGGAGTAATTCCTTGAGTGCAGAGCCAGGAGTAACCCCTGAGCATCACTTTCGGGTGTGACCCAGAAAGCAAAAAAAAAAAAAAAGTATGATAAAATCAAGAGGCTGTGTGATGAAGAATGAGGTCTATGTGGAAAGGATTATTCCATCTTATAGGAGAAGGTCAAGAGAATTACAATTTTTCCAAAGTCAGATGTTAAAAATGCTCAATGATGATATTAATGATCAGGATTCTCCTTATTTTGCTGAAGAAAGAAGAAACAGAATACCTGTCTTAAACGCATGTAACATAGTAGATTACTGAGGTAATTTGTAGCAGGGCTTTCTGAAGCATGTGTGTTTGCGTGTGCATGTGTGTGTGTGCATGAGTGTGTGTTATTACAAAAATCTCTCTTGATAATATTTCATGAAAATAGATGCATTCAATATGATATTTAGACACATCCAACAGGATGTTTATGTCAAATATCTTGGTTGTTTCAGAAAAAAGTAAAAGCATTTTACAGAATTGAAACTGTACTTATGTTTTTCAGTAGAAATGGGGAATTGAATGCTCTTCTTAAAGCAGGGAATTGATGCCACTTTTATCTACTATTATAAAATAAGTAATTATAACATACTAAAAATAGTAAGAGACAGAGTATAAAATTTGTGAACCTACTAAGTTGGTAATGGAAAACCGTTCTACTGACTCAAGAAGTGCACTTAAACATTACAGTGACTACCTGGAGGTACTTTTACTACTTGCTGAACATTAATAAACCTAATTTTTCCTTTAATTACACATTGCATTAATGCTTTAATATGAAATTGTAAGGCTACACTCATCTAGAAAAGCCAGGACTTGTTTAAGAATGTTTATTTTTTTATTTTATTTTATTTTTTTGACCTGGAATGTTTTTTTTTTTTTATCCAAGGCAGCTTTTATTTTTTTTTCTTTCTCCAAATTTTATTACACCACTTTTAGACATAAGGTTGCAAGGTGCTCATGTAGAGTTTTGGTTCCACAGTGTTCCAACACCCATCCCTCCACCCGAACCCATCATCCATCACCAATGTCCCCACCTCCCTACCCCCTCCCACACCTCAACTACTTGGCGGGTTCTGTATGTCTTTACTCTCCTCTCTATCTCTCCCTCCCCGCCAAACTTTCCTACACATCGTAGAATGCAGTACATTAAAGGACATAACTGTTTCCACTAGTTTGATGGATCCACACGGCCAGGCCTCATGGTCAGCATCTGGACAGCGAAATTTTGGTGGCAAGTGTGGTGGGCGAGTCTCATCCGGCTGCTTCTGGGCCCCCAGAGATGATGGGCCAAGCTTAAGTATGTTTCAATCTTTAAAATTAGGATATTCCCTTACCAAATTCAAATGCCCACAGAAGATAAATGGTATGGTTTTAAGAAAACAAAAAAGAAGATTTTGTTGGAGATTAAATTTTGGTTAAGCTAATAATGGGAGTGTTTTGAAATTTTTTAACATCATGATTTTTAATACTTAAAAATAATTAAAAATTGAAATAAGCTCATTGATATTGAAAATAACTGATTGATATTTCATTCATTCAACAGACAGATTGACTAAAGTGAATATTACTGACAAGTTGTCACAAAGTAGCAAATACTGACCATCTCAACATATGAAGGAATTTAGGTTATCTTGATGAAAATTAAGGACTTCACAATAATTTTTAAATGACAAATTTACTTCAAATCCTAACATTAGACTTTGAGAGATCAAAATTTAACCCTTTGGCTCTATCACCATGATAATAAATACATACCATGTGCTTAGAGATTTTATTTATTATCTCTTTGCAGAAGCATATTAGTTATGGATGACTTTTAAAGTGCCAAGGGATATATTTTCCCAATGAGTAGCAATTCAGGACACCTTTGAAGCAGAGCGAATTGATTAAGATATTATATTTCTAGTCAGTTAATACAAGATTAGGGGATCACAGGAGAGCATAAAGTTGTTCACTTTAACTAAAGAAATCCTATGGGGTGCAATTTCCTGGCGGTGATGGGGTAGTGGGATTGTTGGTACCAGGGTAAATGCTCTCACCTTTGGAAACCCAAACTTTGTTCAAAAAATTCTGGTTCAAGGCATATGCTTGCAGTCCTTTAATCTTATTAGACTCTAGTCCCCTCATTTTGTGAATCTACAAAGTTGCTAGGTAGGCTGGCGGAATCCTTTTAAAGCCAAGTTCTTTCAGTGTTTGCCCACGTGGTTACCCTGTAATATCATATCAATAATTTTAACAATACAAATTCTTTGGCCCTTTCCCCAGAAAATCTGATGCAATTGGTCTGAGGAAAAGTCCCAAGTATAATAAAATTGGAAAGTACCTGAAGTGTTTCTCTCCAGATTCATCATGCTATACTAAGTGAAAAGCAGCAAAAATTACATTGTAATAGAATGAGCCACTAAGTCTTAGAAGTTTAATCTTGAATATGGCCCCTTAACAAAGCAATTTGCAGCATTTGGGAGTTGCTCTACAAATAAATCAGGTCCTTCTACTTTCTATTCAAGGATTTTCTTGGGACACCTGTTCCTTTGGAACTTATTGACCTATATTTGTAACTTGCTTTCATAAGTGCATAAACTTATGAAAATGACATTTTGAATCATGTAAAAATACTTTTCTTACAGCTTCTGTTGATATGCCAGAATATTTTGCTTTCTTCCTATGCCTGTTAAAGACTGCAAAAATAAGCTCCAAAAACACTACCCCAGAAACACTCTAAAGATAACATAAATGAACAGTGAAATAAATATGTCACAGTCACTTGCCAGGCTTTTGAGTAAACCATAAAATGATAATTATGAAAATATGCTTAAAATAAAAAGAAACAGGATCAAGAAAAGTATACACTCTATATAACTGTTCATTTCATGGCAAAGGACTGGAAATATATTGCTTACAGATTTAGTGAATGGGTAGGCAAATTTTTACTCTTTGCTAATCTTTTCTTGGAGTTGTGATGAGTTTGGATTTATATATAAAAATAGTTACAACAAGGGCCGGAGTGATAGCACAGTGAGTAGGGCATTTGCCTTGCATGTGGAAGACCTGGGTTCAATCCCAGACATTTCATATGGTTCCCTGAGCACAGCCAGAATTAATTCCTGAATACAGAGTCATGAGTAACCCCTGAGCATCTGACCCAAAAAACCAGCCCACCACCTGCCAAAACAACTGCAACATATTAAGAATTACTTATCAGGGTAATTATCTATTAGCTTGCCTTTTTTCTAAGAGTTTTAGGATTATCATTAATTCCTCTTCTTTAAAAGAAAGACTGAGATTAGTGAAATTCACAGATGAAGTAATCAGATTCTGGACTTTTTTGGGGGACTTTTTATTAGCAAATCATCACCTTACTAGTTAATTAATCTGTTTGTATTTTGCATTATTTTCCTTGTCCATCATGATAGGTTGTATATTTCTGATACCTTTTCCAAGTTACACCAACTGCTGTGAATGTAAGACAAAACCACTAGAAACTGAAACCAAAAGGAAACATATTAAGAACTACCAAGTACCAGGAACTTTACCATCTACAAAGGGGATATGAATGATACTATTGTTTAACCATAAAACTTAGAGTCAAAGCATCAAGTCACATGTTTATAGATATATAGCTACTAAATGGCAATATTGAATTCAAACAGATTTATCTGTTTCCCTTTTGTTCCCTACCTTCTTCACATTAGGTGAAAGGGAGATTCACTCTCATAATAAATTCAAATAAGTGGATCTACAAACTCAATCCATTCAGAAAGAGAACCCATCTCAATAAAACATTGTTTCTTTAGGCTAAATAGGTCAAATTATCACTGCTATCATATTAGCATCATCAGTAAGTTTTCAAGATACAGAACTAAGGGTAAGATTGAAGATAACGATTCATCAGCCATCAATTACTGAAAGTCTTCTATAACAAAGAGATTAATTAGGATGTTAGTTTATATGCTACTTTTTTTCTGACATAAGTTAACTAAAAGTATAACCATAAGCATTGTTTAGTAAGATACATATTGATAAGATGTGATTAAAATGTTTAAAATTCCATTGCCTAAGGATCCAATTCCTTATAAAGAGTCCCTAAGGAAAACATGTTGAAAAAGTATGAAATGATAATAAAAGTCAAGTTACTAATACCAGTTTTATGTGCTATTCCCTTAGAGAGGTTTGCTCTAGCTGTGAAAAGGGGTCACTAAACTAGTTCAGATCCTGAGATTCTATCCCCTGAGAGCTCTGGATCCCCAGAGTTGGTCTCCAGAGGTACGGACTGATGTCCCACCATCCCTGTCCTCATGTTCTGTTACACGGGCTATGAATCACCTCTCCACGAATTTGCGTTACAGAGATCATTCTAAAAAATGCATTAGCACGAAGATTTACTTCCTGGGACGGGAGAAATTACAAACCATCCTTTCTCTGCATTTCTTTCAAGCCAAAAATGTAAATAAAATATGATTCTTGACTTCAAAAGCTCTATGATTTCAAAGGAAAGGAAAGATGGATTCTTAAAAGCTCAAAAAGCATATTATTTCTACTGTAGAAATGTCTCATAACAGGTTGCATGATGATTTTAATACAGTAATTGATACATGAATAGGAAAATTATCTGTTTTGGGATCAGGTTTTGGTTAACTAATAGCTCCATATTGTACCAGATTACTAAAATATAATAAATATTAAAATTAAAAATTGAGATATTATTGAAACACAATTGCAATGTTTTTGCAAAGAATATAATTATTTGATGTAAAAATATATTGCTAAATACAATTAACTAACAATATTAGTTCATATCTTTCATTTAGCAAATTTCAATTATAAATATACCATTGATGTTCACTCTGGTCATCATGCTATTTATATATCCTTAGGACTTATTTATCTTATAACAATACTTTTAACAAATTGTCTTGTTTTGTACATAAATATTTTTCATATTTTAGAGGTTAAAATATAAAACAAGTCATATTTTATAATCAAAATATAAAACAGAAGAGAAATAGAATCCTTATCTGGTGTAATTTTTTGGAAAATATCCATTGATTTATTCAATTTTCATTTTACTAGCAAATAAATACTTCGAACTTTTCAAATAATAATAGTTGGGTTTTCTAAGGTCAGAGTACATAAATGAGGTCCATTAAGAGGAACTTAAATTTCAGTGCTTTCATCCCTACTTAAATAAGACACAGGAACTTTGGCCTCAAAATTTACGTCATGGATTTCCAAGTCCTAAAAATAGCTTTTTATAACAGGGTTCTAGCCCTGTTATAAAAAGAATAACAGGGTTCTAGCTCTGGCCCGCCACCCCAGCAGAGTCGCACAACAAGCCAGATACCCCCCCCCCCCCCACCCCCACTCCATCGGGCCGCCATTTTCCGCATCCGGACTTCCCTCTCGTCACAACTCCACTCAGCGACAGCCTATCACAGCCCGTCTCGCACGGCCGCAAGCGGCCGCGTGGTTCATCTATAAATGCTATATTTAGAGGTGACTACAAGGGTATGCCACCTGCATGGCAAGCCTGGCAAGCTGCCCTGTTTTATTTGATATGCCAAATACCAGTAACAATTATATTAGTTCATTCCCATGACCTAATATAATGGTTTGAGGCTCTTTATGTTCCTGGAGCGAATAGATGCCCTTGGGCTCTACTAGCATGAGACAGGACATATGGAGATATTACTGGTGCCTGGTCTAGAAAATAGATGATCAATGGGAGGATAGTGATAGTGATAGTGAAAAATAGCTTTATTTTACCCATCAAGACCTTGCCTGGTTTTTCTCTCACACCCTCTCTGCCTGGAAGCTGCTAATAGTGAAAACTGATACTAGCCTGGGACACCCCAAAGTCTGTGCTGTGGTCTCCAGACGGGATTCTATGAATTCCCCTTATAATTGATTGTCCATTAAATAGACATGCCCAGTAAAATTTGAATTTAAGTTAAGCAAAATTTAGGATATATCAGTACTAAAAAGTTCTTTTAGTATTTGAATTAGAATTTAACTGAGCAACCTGTATTTTAAATGCTAACTCATAATTTAATTTGCTGAACCATGGCAATCCAAAAACCGTGATGTTCTCTGTGGCCCCTTCTCAGATCATCATATATGAGCTGTATACAAATGTGAAAAGCATTTGTATACAAATGGATCTACAAAAACAGCTTTAGTTCCAAACACCCACTGTTACTATTTGTGCTTCATATAGCCCAGTACATACTTCCTAGACTCAGCATTGCATACCATTCCATAAACAGTTCTCTTTGGGATTTAAGTACAGCTTTACTTGTCAGACTGACCTGGTTGTTCTCCCTATTCCTTTTCAGTGGTACGCAGGGGCTTCTTTCACAGATCTCCTTTTTTGCCGAAGTTATACCATAGCCAACAATTTTATGTACTGAAGACTACCAGCCTTTATTAGTTCATTGAACAAATGCAGTTATATTTGAACAAAGACTTGCAACAAATCTATAGTACATATTACACTCAAATAAAGGGAATCACCTTTAAAATAGTTCTAAGGTAAAGGAAGTGATTTCTTCCTTTGGAAGAAATTTAGAGAAACGATATGGAAAAAAATTACTTTGAAATCCCTTTTTTAAGAGATGGGGTGAATATGACCCTTGTAAAAGAAATCTTATGCAAGGAACAGTATGAAGGTAAGAAATGAGAAAAGGGAAGGGAACAGTGTGCTAATATTTGTCCAAAGTGCTAATACCAACCTAGAACTGAGCATTAAGTAAGGCAAAAAGAAACACATGATAACCTCTAAACTTATGTATTACAATCCACAATGTATAAGAGAAGGAAGAGAGAAAGAGAAAGAGAGAGAGAAAGAGAGAAAAGAGATAAAGATCCTACCATAGAGGCAGGCTAGGGGAGCGGCGAAGGAATCGAGGACATTGGTGGTGGGAAATGTGCACTGGTGGAGGGATGGGTGCTGGAACACTGTATGACTGAAACGCAAACATGAAAATCTTTATAATTGTATATCTCATGCTGGTATAATAAAATATTTTAAGTCAGAATTTATTAAATAAAAATGAGAAAAGTTCAAAACAGGTTCTCTTTTAGGATTTGGTTCTAGCATCTGACATACTGTAACCCAATACTACAGGTTGAGGACCTGTTCAAAGAAAGCTGATTTCCTTTGAAGGCAAAGGGTGATTCTTGCAAAATTTCAGGAGATAAAATTATAATCAAAGATTCATATGACTCTATTACCTAGGCTAGTTCCAAAGAGATGAGATCATCACATAAATAAAATAAGTACAAAGCACTGAAGTCTCGAGAGAGACACTGAAATAGAGTTAGATGTGCATTTTAAAAATGTGAAAAGAGGGGCTGGAGCGATAGCCCAGCGGGTAGGGCGTTTGCCTTGCACACGGCCAGCCTGTGCCGGCCTGGGTTCAATCCCGGCATCCCATATGGTCCCCCGAGCACCGCCAGGAGTAATTCCTGAGTGCAGAGCCAGGAGTAGCTCCTGAGCATTGCCGGGTGTGACCCAAAAAGGCAAAAAAAAAAAAAAAAAGAGACCTTGGGCTTCAACCTTTGTAGCCTATTATAATCAAAAGAGTAGTTTTTAAAAAAATCCAAACCATACAGTTCCAGAACAATTAATTCAGATTGTGGAGATCTTAACATTTTAATCAAGATAGTAAAACATTGGGTCCTGAGAGATAGTATAGCAAATAAGGGGCTGGCCTTGTACAGAGCTGACCCAGGTTTGATCCCTGGTGCCACTTACGGTACCCTAAGCAAGCACTGAGCACCACTGGGTATCATGTAAAATCCAAAAGAAAAATAAATAGCGAACTACTGCGAAACACAAGTTCTCACACATTAACATAGTTCAGAATAATTCAGAACAGTGTTTTTCAGTTGTTGGTTCTCAGATTGGTGCTGGTCAACGAAACTTTTCCACGCAGTCTTTGAGCACGTTATCTCATTTAACTGGTAGTAGTTTCTAACCTTTGTTTTGTGCAAGTCCACAGGTATAACGTTGGAAATCCATATACCTTGTTGGTTCTCCATGCCCAGTTTTGGTATATCTAGATTAAGATCTGAAACTACATTTTTAACTACTCTCAGGTGATCTGAATACTGTAGTCCTTGGACTACATGTATAATCATAGTGTAAACTTTGTAAATCAACTTTGTAAATCATAGTGTTTAAATGAAATTTAAAAAAGGAAAAATACATTGAGTATTAAGAGATAAGGGCTCTGATGAATAAACTGGCCACCCAGCCAAGACACATGCACAATAACACCTGTTTAGCCAGCAGTCTCTGATTATTCATTTCTGGTAATAATCAGAGACTGCTGGCTAACCAGGTGTTTTTTGTGCATGTATCTTGGGTGGGTGGTGGTAGGAAAAAAATAAGTCATCACGAACAACTGAGATTCTGAGTAAATGACATAATAGAAAACAATGGAAAGTCATAGATATGGAAGAAAACAGATGCTTGGCATCAGTGAAAATTTGGAGAAATAATAAAAAAAAAGATTGCGCTTTGGGAGCATTAATAAAGATAGGAATAATAAGAGCCATGATCCAGTGAGAAGTGTAGAGCCATCAGCGATGTAAATCAGAATGTCACAGAAGAGGAGAAGTGGTTAAGGTTGGCCTTATTGAGAATAACAACAACCAAAAATGCAACCTCTGCGATACCTCTAAACCCACTTTAACACCAAAATCAAGGTCCAACACTCTCCTAATCTGCTGTCCTTATCAAAGAAAGGCAGCATTCAGAACGATGACCCTGCAGACAGCTTAAGCTCTTTAGTGCATAAGGCAGAGAAATCTGTCCTTCACAGCACACTTCGTACAGAAAAATAGCAATGGCTACCATAAAGATTTTCAGCTCTGAGAGTTGAAACAAAAAGAATATTTTTTATCTAGTCATCAGTTCCTAAAAAATCCAATTTATCACTTTGGGATAAGGGCTTTATCAGTGCCCAAGGAGTCAAACTGCCAGCATTTGTTAAGAATTTATAACGAGTCAGGAGGGATGAAAATATTGGTTTACCAGCTCTGCAACTATAAAATAATAACCTCAATAGTATTTGAAAGTAAGATGCCTCAATTAAAGATAAAAATCTTAGAAGGCATTTACTATGACTATTTGTTGTTCAAAAGCCAATATTTACAAAAAAAATTAGTTGCTTTCTTCTCAGAATTTGATTCATAGATTCCTGTGGAATTGGCATCACTTCAGAAGTACTAAAACAAAAATCTGTATTTTAAACAAGACTCCCAGGTAAATTGAGAAGTTCTACTTTCAGGTATCATGAATTCATTCAATACATTCAGTGTTGGGTTTAGAAACTCAGGAAGTGAATGTAAGGACAGAAATCAGCCAGATTCGCACATAACAACCCAAACAAAATTTCCACATATGGCCTGTAATGGTCAATATAATTAGGGTCAGCTAAGGGAGCAGGCATGGAGATGGGGGAGGGTGGGAAATGAGGGTCTTTGGTGGTGGTGGTGGTGGTTAAGTACACCGGTGGTGGGATTGGTGTTGAACGAGGAATCTTTCTAGCAACTGTATTGTGAAAAACTTTGTAAATCAGAGTGTTTAAATAAAATTTAAAAAAGGAAAAATACATTCAGTATTAAGAGATAAGGGCTCTGATGAATAAACTGAGCTACAGAATGATTAAAGCATATACAAAGTCATATAGCTAATGGACAAAGCAGACACAAACCAGAGAGTTTAGGGAGTCGGAGCAATAGCATAGCGGGTAGGCCTTGCAAGCTGTCAATCGGGGTTCGATCCCCGGCATCCCATATGATCCACCCAGCACAGCCAGGAGTAATTCATGAGTGAAGAGCCAGGAGTAACCCCTGAGAGTCACTGGGTGTGACCCAAAAAGAAAAAATAAAAACAAAAAAAATAAACCCCAGAGAGTTTAGATCCATAGACTGTGATTTGAATTGTCTATATACACAAAATCCTTAACATAACCTCACCGTCTAACCATTGTAACTTGCCTCCACTGTAGCTTTTGTGTAATGTCATAAGGACATTATATCCTCTCGATCATACTCTATTTTTTTGCTTTTTTTGGGGGTCACACCTGGCAACGCTCAGGGGTTACTCCTGGCTCTGCACTCAGGAATAACTCCTGGTGGTGCTCAGGGGAACCATATGGGATGCCGAGGATCAAACCTGGGCCAGCATAGGCTGGCCGCTGCAAGGCAAATGCCCTACTTGCTGGGCTATAGCCCAGCTCCCAGATCATACTCAAGTTCACCATCAGGCCCACATTTGTGTTAATGCCTTGCTACCTTTAGCTCTCAGCTCAAAAGTCACTTCCTTAAGAAAGTCTAATACCTAAGACTTGGTATTCTATTTTCACTGCACCATCTATTTTTTCTTAACGATCTATAATTAGAAATTTTTACTTATGTGATTTTTCTCTTTTTTTTTAATTTAACTAGGCTAAAGCTGTAGGATGACAAACATCACATCTATTTGGCTTCTTCTAGCTCTGGTGCCCTCTACAAAACCTGGCATAGTCACCCAAATGAATATTTTTATGAATAGCTTTTGAATCTAAAGTTCTTATCCACATTAGCATGGCCTGCAGTAAAAATCTGAACTGGTCATTCTCTCCCTCCATAACATTCTCTTTCTCTGTGTAACCAAGAGATATAGTTAGTGAGTACACATCCAAAAAGGAAGAGAAAACTTTGAGAAGCTAAACTCTTAAACATCCAGTCAAATCTCCACATGTCACAAACACCTGGAGCAGTTTTCAGACACTCCGGTTATTGGGAGAATCCCTTGCACTTGTTTCTGCTTTCCAGAACCCAGTACCTCTTCTCTGCTTTGCATCTTTGAGGGAGCAGAAGAAAGTTAAAGTAGCCCAGGTGGAGACTTTCCATTGTTGGAATGGTGGATTTGGAGAAAAACATTGTCTATTCTAACACAAATCCTATAACTAAACACCCCATTCATTTTGCAGGCTGCTCATCAGGTACCTTTCAGAGACCCTGAATTCCTCTAAATGATAGAGAATAAGGCTTGATTTCAATGAATGCCTCTGCCATAATAATCCTGTTTGAAAAAAAGTATGGATTGCAACGCCACTTTAAAAATATATTTCACTGAAATTTTGTTTTATTCCCCCCAAGTAATCTTACTCCTATGTATGGTTCCCATACCTTGTGTTCTCGTATAATATTAACATAATTAGCCTAACTAGGGCTTAATGTTGCTACTATTGTGAAATAACTGTAAAGGGCTTGAGAAAAAATGCTACTGATTATTATTTGTCTTAAAGAAATGGTTTGATTTAATTTCAACATTTTGGGAAAATATTGAACGCCTGTAATCAGCTGTAAGCATAATCAGGTGTCATAATAGGGATTTTCAGTGTGCACGAGCTGCTTGGTAATTGTCTCTGAATATCCTCAGTGTCTTCCTGACACCTCTAAAAGATAGTCTACAGGCTAAATGGCTCCATCTTACAATGTTTTCATCAGAATGGGCATCTATCACTTCCCACTCAAGCAGGGAATGTGAATGACACCAGTCTTATGTCTTAGATCAGAGCTTCTTAAATTTTCAAGCGCATGAGGATTACCTGGAGAACTTGCTAAAATGCAGATTCTGGTCAGAAGGTCTATGGAGAGACCTAGAGTGTTCATTTCTAACACTCTAGCTTCTGGGTGTGGTCAGAGTTCTTGGTCCATGTATAACTCATTGCAGAGTCAGGTCTTAGAAGACAAACAGAAATTGAATTTGTAGCTTCAATGCAGCTTGGCATGGTTTGGGGTTGTCAAAAGCATTGCCTAGATGTTACTATGTGTCTCAGCTCTTACAAAAGCCACCCTGTTCAGCAGCACTCTGGCAGAAACAAGTAAGAGACATGAGTCACTCCCATGATCCAAACCTGGGGAGGAGAGCCCTGGTGGTTTGTTTCAGTAAGGAAAGCACAGGATTTGCTTTATGATCTAATACTGTTACACCGATCAAAAATTCTGGGCATTTCCAGATTTCTTCTTCTAAGATGTCTATGCTGAGAATATAAAGCTGTCTAGTTCCAACTGGAATTGGTCTGGGCATATGCTGCTCCATTCTGAAATTACTAAAAGCAATGAGGCACATTGTGATATAATAGCCAGTGAGTCAAATTGCAAAAATATTCCCTAAGCCTAGTATATTTTGATAAGAATAATATAATATCTTGTGTTAGATATAATTATGTTTCAAGGATAAAAGATTAAGGAAAAACATTGATTTCATTAGTATTTAAAGTGTCAGAAGAAGCAAGGTAGTGTTTTTTTTGGAGGAAATGTCATTCATCCCTATTACAATTCCATAACATGTATGTTTGCTATTTCTCTCTACTTATTTTGGTAGTTCTGAGACACTACACAGAGTGTCATCATATTAGCTGAGGACCAAAATGAAAATGATGATTGAAGACAGAATCTCTACTGATTTTTGTCAGGTTTTTAAACTTCCCTTAATTCTTAAATTTTCAAAGTGGAAAGACACACTAGTACTTAAGTAAATAATTCAATTTCATTTGAGATTGTTCTTTGTTGAAGTCAAAGAGCTAAGTCTAGGCCTTGATATCAAAGAGTTTTTTGCCTACATCCAAAAATTTTGATGAATAAATTTATCCTAATAGAGGAAATTATATGTACAATTACTAGTTGGGAAACTACAACAGTGTTCTGTAATATAGTTCAAATCTGACAAAATAATCTACTTTACTATAAAGAGAACCTAGTCTAGAATATATTACCAAATTCACTGTGATGAAGCATATCTACTGCACAGAGGATCTTGTCACTTGCCACTTGTCTTCCCATTGTTAATCAATTTGCTTGAGCAGGCACCAGTAATGTCTCCATTAGTTGGGAATGAGGTCCATTATTGTTACTTTTTTGGCATATCAAATACACCACGGGTAGCTTTCCAGGCTCTGCCGTGGTTCTGGTTCATCCCAGGGGGCCCAGTCTTTTTCTATGTCAGACCATCAACCATCAAGGGCCCACAGGGCAGAGCCCTGGGTATAGACAAGCCTGTCTCCTGTCTGCCACCTGCCGATGCCACCAGGCACTGCAGCTTCACCTGCAACACCTCAAGGGGCAGGCCTTGAGGTGCAGGCCTCAAGGTGTTGCACAGAGGCAGTTATAGGAAAATCCTAGAACTCCACTAGTTGATGAGAATCCTGGTAATTCTAGCCTAGTTCTCATTTTATAGATAAAGTTGAAGCTTAGTTGGTGCTGGGATTTTTCTATTGTTCTACAACTAATTTTAAAGAGCTGAAGTTAGACTTCAGATCTCCTGAATATATCTGAACTTAGTCCTCATTATATTATACCATTATATCTCAAAATGTTTTCTTCCTGATGTCACTTTCAGATGGAAAGATATCTGCCTAGCACAGAAACCATTAGCTCAAACACTTGTTCCACATCACAGATTTTCCAATTCCAATAGATTCTGAAGCCTCACTATAGTTGTGTTCTAAATTAATAAGAAATATAAGTAAAGGTGATACTATGTTCCAGTAAAGAATATGCTGAATTCTATATGGTAGGTTTCAATAAAGGTAGAGGCAGGAATATGCCCAAATGGAAAATTTTACTCCATTTTCCATGGTGAAGTAACAAATTCACTTTACTATGTGCTGGATACTGGGAGTGAGCAAGCAGATGTGAAAAAATGTGTCTTTTTAGTGTGAATTTCAGATGGCTTGAAAATTATGACCACATTCCTCACCTAGTTGTTAATTATTAAAGAATTTTTTGTTATAGACAAGGTACAGAATGTGTTGGGCCTAATAGAATACTATGGTTAAGAATAGAAAGAACCTCAGTAAAAGATCTAAATTTAAATCCAAGATCCAACAAGTCCTACTGTTAGGACCTCATAGAAGTAACTGAATATCCTTTGTATTAGTTTTGGTTCCAATGAAATGATAATGAATATCCTCCCTAGTATATGTATAATACTGAGTCAAAAACACCACTGCTACTTCAACTGAAACTGAACATTCAATAGAGCAGCAGTGTTTCTTACTATTAAGAGACAGAATCATAAAAAATAAGCATAATTTAATGTCACTGAATATCCTGGCAAGAATATCTTATGCAATTTTAGGTTAAATTAGGAAAGCCATCTGGAATATATATCTCTTGGAAATATATAGCAATTATGCTAGTTTGCACTTTCTTTGTTGTCTTATTTCCCCTTCCATTGAGACTGGAACTTAAAAATGAGTTTGGCAACATTGTATAAACCCAGGTAATAAATTCAAAGAACAATATCTCTTGTTAAGTATCAGGAAAGACCTTGTATTGTAGCCATTTTAAATTCAGTGCCATCACTGTAAATATCCATTCTTAGGTACATATTAAGGCAATTTATTAGTGAGGAAAAGGGGTAGGAGAATGAAATCTGCTTTATTATTACTTTTTGTACATTTGTCATGTACCACATTTGTCAGTTTCTTTTTTTTATGTTTGGGGACATGTCTGGCAGTGCTCAGGGCTTAGTCCTGGCTCAGTGCTCAGGGATCACTTCTGATGGTGCTAAGGGACCATAAGCAGTGACAGAACTCAATCTGGATTCAACGGTGTGCAATGTAAGCATCTTAACACTTCTACTATCTTTTCAGCCCTATGGTATGCTTCTTATTTACCTGTGACTTTTACTGTGACCAAAATAAAGAATTGGAACATGCAGCAACCTCTCAAGTAGACAAATGGAAAAGTGAATTGATAATGGTCTATCTTGGAAACAAGGAAATATGGTCTGTAACTATTACTTGGGACCCAGTTCTCAGAATCATGAGCAGTTCAATCTTCATCAGACTCTAATTTCAACAATGTTATATACTAGGTTTAAAAAGTTCAATCTGGGGGCCGGAGCGATAGCCCAGCGGGTAGAGGGCGTTTGCCTTGCATGCGGCCGGCCTGTGCTGGCCCGGGTTCGATCCCCGGCGTCCCATATGGTACCCTGTGCACCGCCAGGAGTAATTCCTGAGTGCAGAGCCAGGAGTAACCCCTGAGCATTGCCAGGTGTGACCCAAAAAGGAAAAAAAAAAAGTTCAATCTGGTCACATTGTATAAATGAGTGCATATTTAAGTCTCAATGGGTGAGAAAGAGAGCTCCTGAATTGTGTGATCATAAAACATTATACAGAAATCTGAAGAACGCAGTGAATATCTCTAAAATAAATTCTTGCCATAGAGGTTGAAAAGTGTTAAAGGTATTGAGACATTATAACACAAATGTATTAAATAGTCAACATACTAAAAAAAATTCCATACCGCTAAATAAGCCTTGAGTATGGGAACATGAATAGTAAAGAAAAGTATAAAGTGACTCTGCATGGTTTATGCCAGATCAGGATATGTTAATATAGCGATGATATAGATGGGTGATATATTATAGAGTCAGTACTATATGAGTGTAAAAATTCCAGACTATGGCATCTTTTCTGCATATCTTTTGCATGTTTTATTATTCCCATAGTATTCTAAGCAGATTGCTTCTTTGTTTCATAAAAGGTTTACCCTGCCATTCATATTTATCAAAGGTTCTATATCATTCTGTGCTCAGAGCTACTTGGGTGTCTCAATAATATTCAGAAGATACCTGTCATCTTGACATAAGGGTTCTGAGCACTTCATTCAGTTCATCATTGGTTCTATATCTTCAGATTATCCTCCAGAACTGATCTACTATTTCTTTCAAGCCAGAATACTGCCAAAACTTACTCACTTTATTAATTCCAGGCTATTTATTTTGTATTCTTTATTCAACTCCCAATTCCCTGCCCATCAAGAGCATCTTCCAGCACTAAAATTTTCCACATTGGCCAGAGTTTGGAAGAGAGGTGAAGAATGACTGAAAAAAACAAAATTAATCAGATGCCAAATAATGTACTTAAATTGTTTTCCTTTAAAAATCACACAACAGAATTAGTCAACATTAGTATGCATTGACATCATAAACTCACTCATTGGGAACCACTGTCACACATTAAAAGTATTTCTAAATAAGCTGTACAGACCATCTCACTTAGCTCTGTATAAGGTAAACGTTAACCTTGAGGTCTTTGGAGACACTCTGAAAGGTTCTAGGTATACATAGTACTTTGCAAATGATATTCTGTGTTGCCTCGGGATGGGTAATATTACTACTGGATGTTTGAGAGGGTCCACTATTCAAAAAGATTCTGAAAATACCAAAATATCCAAATGTAGCTTAAGAAACCTCAACTGATGCCATAAAAGAGAATCCAGACCACATATTTGAAGACTGATAATACTATACAGTATATTAATGTTGCAGGACTCCACTAAGAGCCTCTGCATCTGTCCTGGATTGCCTCCTGCAGGTCACTTCAGATAGGGGGTAGCCTAATGTGGCAATTTATCTGACTATGTATTCTGTACTGGCTGGTATAAATATTCTCTCATGCTACTACAATCATCATGGGACTAGCTAGATCTTACCAGCATATTTGCCTGGCCATCTTGAATCTCAAGTAATTAGACCGGAGAGAAATGCTGTTTGCCTCCAAGCAAGCAAGCATAGCTCCCTGATAACACAAAGGCAACTAAAATACAAAACTACCGTGAAGTAAAGGAGACTCTTGTGAAGGTTTGGAGAAATATTTAACTGGCATTAGTATTAGTCTTTGGTACAGAGATAAGCCATCTCAAAAAACCCCTTCTCTACCCTATAAAGGCATTTCCAGGCAGATCTTGGCTCAAAACATTAGCATATGATAGGGCCTAGGTGAGGTGCTGGGAGAAATTACCTAAGGGCATTTGACCCTTCCTGCTTCCCATAATAGTGGGATGTCTGAGTTGCAGGGGTATAAAACCAGCCTGGTCCCTCTCTCTCTCTCTCTCTCTCTCTCTCTCTCTCTCTCTCTCTCTCTCTCTCTCTCTTTGGGCTCTCTCTTTGTGAGCTCATACCCTTCTTGGGAATTTTGTCTTTGTCACCTCTCTACAGGGCCTTTACACGTGGTGGCTGCCATCTTGGCCTACACGTGGCTGGGGTTCTAGATGGGGAATCCTAAGCACCGGGTTTTTCCTATTGCTGATTTGTATGCCTGAACCTGTGATAAGTAAAGCCTTTTAAAACTGAATTGGATTCCTGAGTCTTCATCCATTCCCAGCTGGCTTCAGAGGTAGAAGGGAACTTGCTTCCCTGCACTGTCGGGGACCCCATCAGCAGTGTCACCGACATATTAACAGCTTCATAATTAATAGAATTGGTGTGTAATACCTTTGTTTTTATGTTAATTCTACTTTGATCTTTTTATGTAGTGGTTCCACTTCTTATATATCCTGATGGTTTCCACTGAGGTAAAGATCAATGAAAGAAACATCCAGAAACTTTGGGCAGAGTATAGGTCATTGGCCTAGTAAGATTCAGTGGATTAGGGTCTGCCTCCAGATGACTGAGGACATGACAGCTACTACTTTAAAGTCTCATCAGAGTAAAACCTTGCTTCTCTTGACCCACATTCTTACGTACCTAGAAGAGCACCTAGAAAATCATCAGTGCACAGACTGATTATAAAATGAGTGAATTTAATACCTCAGAGGGTTGCAGGGAAAATGTCATAATGCTGTTGCCCTGCTAAAATGCTTATAGTGGCTGAATGGACCAAAAGCCCTGATTAAAGAGAGTAAGTTGCTCAGCTAATACTGTTTATGAACTGAAAACTTGTATCATTGGGAAAAGCAAAGTGAAATTTCAAAATGACAGAGATGCAAATCTTTCCTACAGCAGATGTTTGTATAATTGGCAAAGAAAAAGATTCCATTGAAGTCAATAAACTGAAAGGATCACCTCACCAAGACATTCCTTTCTCTTTAGTAAGTAATGTTGCTGGCAAAGGCTTCAGAAAACCCAAACATACTTTCCAACCTCATAAGGCATCATGTTCCCTTCAGTAAGTGTGAATCCAACAAGCCCTTACCTAGGTTTCATACTGATGCATCAGCTGTCTAGTTTCACTAAGCCTTAAGGGGCTGTTCAGCTTTGTAAAGCTAAAGCCCTGTCAGCCTCTGAATACACTGAAACAAGAACATGTTAAAAGAAGGCAGGTTATGAGGCTTGCTAAGGGATCTTAAATTTCCCACTGCATTAAATCCTTCAGTTCAGGAAAGGAGTCTTTTTTTATTATCTCAGAAAGTCTGAGAAAGTTCATTTAAATTGTATAAAGATGCTAATAGATAGAAACATTCCCAGAGGTCTCCACTAGAGCATACATTTGGGATCTCTCCTATTAGATTATCCCCACAAAAGCACATGCATATGCATGTGCACATATATCTTCACACGCATAAGGAAAAAAAATCTTTCTTGGAAAACACCTGTCTGGGGGATTCTTGGTTGTACATACTCTGGCAACACAGGGCGAAGCATACAAATGGTGCAATGACTCTTTCAGAAAGTCACATTTGTCCCTGAAACTTCAGTCACCTGGAGACTGAATGCCTCATTGGCCACAGCAGCTCAAGCCCGACAGTGTAGAATGAATTTAAAAATCTCCTTTGAGCAACACCATTTGAATTAAGTGTTGAAACAGCACATGTGAGGTACTTATGAAAGAAACATCCTTTGCAAATTTTGCTCCTAGTGGAGCAAAAATTTTGCGTGTTTCCTTTTGCTCTTGGGGTATGATAATCTTGCTTTGACTTGTGGGAGTATTAGTGTGTGTAATGAAAATAGCCAGACTCACTAAAGAGCATCAATTAGCTAGCTGCATCTCCCATTTTCACGATGTAGAACACTACCGCTTCTTTTGCTATTCAAATATACATACACATAATTCCTGGAATCCCTACTACAGCCATACCCGCTACTCTCTCTCTCTCTCTCTCTCTCTCTCACACACACACACACACACACACACACACACACACACTCACGGGGCACCCAAACACAAAGTTCCTCCATGTCAAAATCATGCCAGACTGAAGATGAGAAGCGTGGATATGGCACCAGGTGGATGTGTAATCAGTAATAAGAAATACATCGAGCCCCTTATGAAAAGAAATCCCCAAATTGTTCAGGATTCCCTCCCCCTTCCATTCACTGATTTATTAACCCTGAACAAAGATGTAATTGCAGGGTCTCAAAAGCAACTTTTTTTTTCGTTTTCATTTTTGGCATTTGGTTTGGTTTCACGTTGAATTTCTGAATATCTAGTTTGACCATTCATTATCTGTTTTCTTCACTTAGTTGCCCCGTCTCCCCCCCTCCCCAAAATGAAAGAAGCATCAGCTTCTAAGTCTGAAGGATGAGACCTCTGCATTTTCTTTGCTTGTTTAGGGCAAGAAATGAAGTGCCGCCTCTTTAATTGGCAGGAGCATGCAGGAGGAGCATACCTTTAATTTAGTGTTGGGATACCTCACTTGCACCCTGGCTGTTGTCTTATTGGAGACGGCAGCCTGCCTGAGATCCTCTAGCACTGAAATAATATCATCCAGCACGCATTTCTTATCCTGATTTCTCAACACACACAGATGGGAAAAAGTATAATTATAGCCCTTGTGGTTCACCTTCATTTCCAGCACGGCACGGTGGGTCTGCAGGATCCCTCCGCCTGGAGCAAAATATTGTCCCCGGGTGGGGCGAGGAGGATCACCCTGCCATACCTCCCGGGGGGTGTGTAAGTCCGAATAGAGCTGGCTTTTGGACTGGTCCAAGGGGAAAAGGCTGCTAGCCAGGCTGCGCTCGATCTTGGCCAGGCTGTGGCTGGGAGCGACCAGGCGCTCCAGGTCGCCCTCGGGCTGGAAGCGGTTGAGCGCGCTGAGGCCGAAGGTGATGGTCAGGACTGCGGGCACGGTGAGGAAAAAGACCGGGTGCCGGCTCACGCACAAGCCCAGCCTGTGGCAGAACGACTGGAGCCCTCTGCGAAGCACCTGCCGCAGCATCCTCCAACAGATCCAGCTCGCAGGCGCTCCCGGCCGTCTTAAAAAGCACATGTGACATGTGTAAGCGCCGGGCTATCCCTTCTCCCGCTTTCCCACCCACAATCCACCCCCTTTCCCAGGGCCAGCCCCTCTCGCCGCCGCCGTGCTCACCCCACCCCAACCACCAGCACCAGCACTCCGCCGGGTCTTTCCCCGGCCCCACCTCCATGCGCTCCTACTACTCTTTCAAACACTGCAGCAAGTTGCAGCAAGGCGGGCAAGCGCCACGGCGCGCGTGGGGGGGCGGGCGGCGGGCGCTGCGGGGGCCCCGCGGGGCCCACCCCTCCCGGGCCTCCCCGCGCCTCCCGCGCCCCCTCTCACCGCATGAGCAGCGTCGCCTCGCTCTAGCCCTTCATGTCGCTGCTGCAGTCCCCCGGCCTCCCGCGCTGGAGGAGGCGGCTGCGTGCGGAGCGTCCCACCACTGTGGGTTTCCTCTCCGTCCTGGTGGGGTTCGGTGCCTCCCCGGGACCATGTGCCTCGGTGTTGTAAGAAGCAGACATGTGCCCCATAAGGCGGTGGGGGGTGGAAGGGAGGAGGGAGAAGGAAAGGGCGGGCGCTGGAGGGGGTGGGGGGGGCGGCTAAGCTTTTCTTTTTTTAAGAGGCTCACAGTTATTTTTAGAGTTTTGTTTTCCCTCTTCCCTCCCTGCGGGAGTGAATGGGAGAGGAAATGGGTGACAGCGCCGCTGGCCCAGCAGAGCCGCGCAATTAGAGCGGGGAGGGAGCTGATGCTCCTGGAGGCTGGCAGCCTTTTTGGCCCCTCCGGTTCCGCGCGCCCTGAAATCCTGCTTTTCAGCCGAATAAAAGGAGCCGAGAGCATGATGCTGCATTTTTAACAGACCACAAAGCATGCAAGGGATTTCCTTGCACCACCGTCCACGCTGCCATTCTGATAGACTTATCCACTGCTGCTGCCCGGGATTTGCCTGAGACCCCGTGTATACTGGGGCTTTAGAGATTCCTGCCTTGCTCTGGTTAGGGAAAATGGTGAGTGGCTGAATAATTGTGTGAAGATACAATCTGTATGTGTGTGTGAGTGTGTGAGTGTGTGCGTGATTGAGAGAGAGAGAGAGAGAGAGAGAGAGAGAGAGAGAGGGAGGAGAGAAGGAGAGAGAGAGGAGAGAGAGAGAGAGATCCACAGGCTTGTATGTAGTTTCTCATAAAATAGCACTTGCTTTCTGCACTTTTAAAGTTTAGAACAAAAAAAGTTCTTCAAGTTGCTCTCAACCTCCCTCCATATTCGTTTCTTTTTGCAAGGATCATCTAGTCATAAGCATATAAAGCAGACTGAAGGGGAACTTGGCTAACACTTTCAGAAACCCATAATGTCGTTTTTACCAAGCAATGAAGCTAAATGGGTGGCACAACTCCTAGGATTCACTTTAAAGAGCGAGGCACTGCCTTGAGGGGAAAGAAAGAAAAAAAAAACAACTTTGTTTTAAGTTCTTCCAGGTTCAATCTACCAGTACAATTCCCTCTCCCTCAGTATCCACAGAAGAAGAGGAAAAGACTAACTTTATTTTAATATTAATCTGTATGTGGAAATGTTTATGTTTTATTTTTCACTTATTAAGAATCTTTTGAGATCATGTGCTGGAAGAATTTGAGGAAACCATGTAGGCAGATTCTGAAGCCTGACTGGAAACTGGAAACCAGCTTTTCCGAAGTAAATTAAGTGTTCTTATTTTACTAGCTTCAGAGATGGAATTTGAAGAGATGATTTCCTTACACCTTCTTCAGGATAGTGAAAGAAACCATTCTTCATTGGAGGCTTAGAAATGTACCTGTCTGTGCATTCAAACAAGCCAAAGAATTCATTCTCTTAATAGATGCCTTGGATTTTTAGTAGAATTTAATTCTTAATTGAAGAAACAGAAGAGATAGCCGTTTAGAAACAGAGGGACTGCTTAATGGCAATAGGCTGGCATTATAAATTAAAATTAAAGAAATTAAAGATAATCTATAGGTAAAATTATAGATAAAAATTAAAGAAAATTAAATATAAAATTAAAGAAAAATTCTCAATTGAAACAAACACTGGCGGTCATTCAGTTTGACTTCCTACTGAGGGCAGGAGTAGCTACTAAATAGCCCTGATGGTTCTTTTCCCAACCTCTGTGCAAAGTTCTCCAGACTTAAGAACTGCTCAATTTTCAAAGAAACCCATTCCATTGCTAAGTAGCCTAACCTTGTGTTCATAGGGATCCGGTCTTGCAATGTGAATGAACTAGTCCTCTCTCATAAATGAAGAGTCTCCCTTTTGTATTCAACTGTCATATCTTTATGTCATTTCATATAATGTATTCCATTAGTGTCAGGGAGCCACTGGGGTCAGGGAATGAGTTCCCTTCTACTTCAGAAGCGGCGAGGAATGGATGCAAACACAGGAGTCCAGCACAGTTTTAAAAGGCTTTATTCTCACAGATTCTGGTACACAAGCCAGTAACAGGAAAACCCCAGACTTTAGGTTCCTAGCTGGGCCCCAGCCTCATGCTGTTTTAGAGTCCTAGGCCAAGATGACCTTTACCACTTGCTAAGGCCTAACAGGGAAAAGAAGGGAGAGGAGGAGAGGATGCAAAGGCAAAAGGGCAAAAGGGCAGAAGAAAGCAGCATCAGCTTTTAAAACTTTTCAGCCCACACTGACCCACATCAATGGAAAGCAGTTAGGGTCAATCCCCATCAGGTAACTTCCCCAGTCCCATTGGAATGTTAATATTGCCCCTGCCAAGATCTGCCTTGTAAGTGTCCCTCCCGGTCCTATGTAGAGTGGGGGAGAAGGGCATGTATCTGTACCAATGGATATTTTGCTGCCAGGTATATATATTTCTCCAGGCCTTCACAAGATTCTCATCTTTACCTCATAGTTGTTTTGTATATTAGCCTTTAGACTTATTAGGGAGCCATGCTTGCTTGCTTAGAGGCAAACAGCATTTCTCTCTATGGTCTAATTACTTATTGATCCAATGTGGCCAGGTAAATATGCTGGTAAGATCTATCTAGTCCCACAATGATTGTGGTAGCATGAGAGAAAATATTTATACCAGCTAACATAGAATACATGGGAAGATGTACTGCCACATATCAAACTGTTTTCTGCTCCTTATCTAAAAAGTGGCCTGCAAGAGGTAACTCCAGGCAAGATGCAAAGACTCTCTCTGGGCAACAGTGTACTGTAACACATTAGCACTATGTGATAGGAAACTTTTGTTGTTGTTTTTTATTTTTTGGCTATACACCAAAGAGGAAATATGTATTATCAGTAATTCTTGATACTCTCTTTAATACAGTGAGTACACTAAAACATATTCTCTGCATGGTATTTAATTAAAGGATTTTATTTTGCAAGAGAGAAAACGAAGGATTTTAGGAATACACAGTGTTAAGGAACCTCTTTTGCCCATTTATTAGTTGGATAAGGACACTAGCCTCTGTAAAATTTGAGTTATTTGAGGGATACACATGTGGTCATTTGCAAAATAAGATCTGAGTACAGGAAACATGGTTTTTTTTTGCTTTTCACTTGGCAGTTAGGAAAGAGTCTAGCCATCTTTGTAGATGAATAAATGAGCAAATGTATTAGAATTGGGCTAAAGAGATAGTATAAGCATTAAAGTACTTGACTTGCATGCAGCTGACAGCCATTGTATATCTGGCAAGCATGGTATCGTGAATATCACTAGGAGTGACCCTATCCCCCACCCCACAGAATAAGGAGTAGTTCCTGGGTGCTGTCAAGTGTGACCCCTTACACAAACAATAAAGGTTAGAATTATTTCCTCTGTTCTGCTCTTTCCATTTCCCACATCTTTCTCCAGTGAAATAAATGTCAACAGTCTATGGTCTAAGTAACAAATAGTATATCTCTAAGATGAGCTAATCTGATTATGATAAAAAAACAAGTTGCATAATTTTAAGGACTTAAAAAAAACTTCACTTGATCACTTGAATCCCATTATTCATCATTTGCTCGAGGCAGGCTCCAGTAACATTTCCATTTGACCCTATCACGTACCAATGTACCCCAGTGGCATCTGGTTGATTCAGGAATATAAAAAGCCTCAAACCGTTCCTTCAGAGTCTTGACATGAAGTCTGACCATCTTGTAGGTGGGCGGCCACGTGATCTTTTGACATCCTCTGGGATCCAGTCGGTAATGGCTCTAGTACAGCAATCATCTCCAAATCGCATTACATGTCCAGCCCATCTGATTTTTTGATGCCTTGGCAAACGTGACAGCATCCCTGATTCTGGAATAGCGACGGAGGTCGGAACTCCAGATTCCTTCTCTCACTTGAGTGAGGTGTGATATTCCAAGCATAGCTCTTTCGATTCCTCTTTGGGAGACCTGAATAGCATTCTCATCCTGCTTTCATAGGGCCAGGTCTCTGAGGCATATGTTAATGCAGGGAGAATGGTGGAGTCAAAGAGATGTGCCCAGAGCTGGAGGTTCTTTGTCCTTTTAGCTATTTCTTCAATGCCTTTGAAGGCATTCCATGCCGCTCTTTTCCTCCTGCGCAGCTCAGGTTTTAGGTCGTTCATCATGTTGACTTCTCAACCTAGGTACACATAGCTGCTGCATTCAGAGATGTTTGTTCCATTGAGAGTGAATGGGACCTCTGGAACTAGTTCATTTTTCATAAACATAGTTTTCCTTAGATTCAGCTATAGGCCTATCTTTCCACATTCTTGATCGAAATCAGCCAGCATTTGTGCCACTTGGCTAATGTTTGGTGTTATTAGAACGATGTCATCAGCGAAGCAGAGGTGGTGTAGTTGCCAACCTTCTATCTTCTCTCCCATTCCTTCCCATTCTAATTGTCGCATGATGTTCTCGAGGGTGGTGCTGAAGAGTTTTGGTGAAATGGTATCACCCTGACGAACCCCTCTTTTGACATCAATGATCACTTCCCTTGTAGAATGGTGAAATCCTGGTGGTGAATCTATAATACAGTTCACGAAGGATCTTGTTGTATTGGGTTTGAATGCCCTGTTTTGCTAGGGCTTCGATGACGGCTTCAGTCTCCACAGAATCAAAGGCTTTCTTTAAATCAGTGAACGTGAGACAGAGCGGCATCTTGTACTCCCTACAAACCTCAATGACCTTGGTTACTGTGTGGATATGGTCGATTGTGCTGAATCCTTTCTGGAAGCCAGCTTGCTCTCATGGTTGTCCTTCATCTAGTGTTCTGCCTATACTGTTCAGAGTGACTCGGAGTGAACAGCTTGTAGATGACAGACAACAGGCAGATGGGGCGATAATTGCCGATGTTGTGAATGTCTCCCTTCTTGAACAGTATAACTGTCCTACTGGTTTTTCATTGGGAGGGCACCTTGCATTCGGACAGGTAGCGTATGAAGAGCCGAGCTAGTGCATTGATGAGTACTGATGGCAGATTCTTCAGGTGTTTAGGTCTGACTTTGTCTGGGCCTGGTGCTGTTCCCTTCTTTACCAACGAAATGGCATGTCGGATTTCAGAAGGGAGAATGTTGGGGATGACATATCCATCCTGTGGAATTTGGTATGTGGGCAGGTGGGATGTGGTTATCAAAGAGATCTGTTTAGAAGTCATGGATAATCTTTTCCATTGCCTTTCTGGAAGATGTGATAGATCCATCAGGGAGTCAGAGGGCAGTCATCTCGGTCTTATAGTTGGCGAAGGACAGGCGAGCCGTGCGAATGCTTTTCCTGGCTTCTGCTGCATCTTCTAGCATTTCTGCTCTTCTGTCTTTGAGGTCCTCCTTTATTGCTTCTCTGCACTGCTTTGCAAGCTTGGACATTAGCATTTAGTTGCCTGAGTCTCGCGCCTTGCCAAGTTGGCAATTGAGCTCGAGAATTTCTGAAGACAGGCGTTCTTTTTGTGTCTTTCTCTCAGCATTTTTCGCACAATCATAAAGGTGCTGAACCAGTCAGTTGTATTCTTCATCGATGTCGCCAATGATGGTATCTTCCCATGTTGCTGCAATGGTGCCAAAGAGTTCCCAGTTGGTGATTGTTCTGGCACTTTCTTCTTAAACTTTGCAGCCTTTTCTCCCCATTGTGGGAAGTAGAATTTTGCATGAAGGAGACGGTGGTCCGATCCTGTTTGGAATTTGTGGACGATAGCAACATTGGTCAGACAAAACCGTCGATTGAAGATGATGTCAATTTCATTGTGGAACTGTCCATCAGGAGATTCCCATGTCCAACGTTTCGCTTCAGCCATCTGAAACTGTGAGTTCCCATGAATGGTCTTGGTGGACATGATGAACTTAGAGAGTCTCTCACCCAGTTTGTTCCATTCTAGGCCATGGGTCCCGATATGGAGTTCTTCGGCTGATATTCTTGGTCCTATCTTGGCATTAAAATCACCAACTATGATCTTGTAGAAGGTATGATCTTTTTTTATAGAACTCCTCCAGTTCCATGTAGAATTTCTCCATTTCGTCTTCCCGTGTATGTGGATGTTGGTGCATAGACAACGAAGATAGAAATTGCTGGCAGTGGGCCACATCTCTTCAAGTGTAATCGTCCTATCCGGTTTGTTAGGCATTCAAATGAATCAATGTTGACGGCCATGTTCGTGTTGACAAGGACACCAATGCCAAGGGACGCCTCTTTCGTCACATGTTCCAAGGAACAATTCTTCTCTGGTGTCAAATACAGCGTAATGTGACTGATGCCTCCTCGTCTCAGTCAGACCAATGATGTCATACTTGATCTTTTGCGCTTGCACCTTCAGATCCTTGATATATGCTTCTGATGCCAGCATACGTGCATTAAAAGTACTGACAGTCATTTTAGTCCTTTGTTGTGGTAGCCTAGTTTGGCCGAGAAATTTTATCAGGCACTGCTTGAGCCACAGACACAGATACACCCGGCAGAGCAGAAACCAGCTTTCACTGTTGAACCCCCTGCATTCCATGTACCACAAGAGCGACTTCCGACCGGAGTCCACCATCCCGATAAAGCCTCAGAAGAACCCAGAGAAACCCCCACACCTTGCTGTCACTGACCTTCACCATCCATACTCTGCAGATCGTAAGATCTCCACCCAAGAGATTAAGCCAGTCTCCAGCCCAGCTTACTAGGACCCACCCTGAGAGACCCACCTTTCAGAGGAGAGTGTTTCAAGCCCAGGAATGCTTGAGCCACAGACACAGATACACCCAGCAAAGCAGAAACCAGCTTTCCCCGTTGCTTTCCCGTTGAATTTACCTCCAAATTACCATGAATATTCTACCCACTCTTCTGAGAGAGCCCCACAAGGTAATGAAAGTATAGCACCTGCACAGCAGAGCCTGGCAAGCTGTTCAATGCGTGTTCAATATACCAAAACCAGTAACAAAAATGTTTATTTTCCTGACCCTGAAAGAGCCCTTAATACGGCAGCAGTAAGAAAGGCGAACAAGCAGTGCCTGATAAAATTTCTCGGCCAACCTAGGCTACCACTTAAAAAAACATGCAACAAATATTATTGGAAAAAGTAAGACATTTAAAAATGAGGTCTGAAATAAAATATTTTATTGCTAGATGATGGGATTATGAAAGATATATACATATATATATTAGGTTAAAGAATCACAGTGTATTACACTCTAAGTTTCTGCTTTGTATATTGCACTGCTGGTGATTGTACTCAGGGAAGGTCTGTAAGTTGTAAAAGTAGCACACAGAGTTTCTTTCTACTCTACAGTTAGTCTCTGAGTATTAATATATTTTGACATTTGTTGCAATCGATAAACCAATATTTATAGATTAAAAGATCCCAGTTTCCTGTTTTTGAGTCTTGCTACCCCACTCTTAGTCTGAGTATTAATAATTTGTGATATTTGTTATAGCTAATGAAACAATATTGATTGGATGTTATTATAGTCCCTACCTCATTTGAATTTCCTGTTTTTGAAATACCCTATTTTCATTCTTGTTCCCTTGCCAGATACTACGTTACCTTTAGTTGCCATTTTTCCTTAATGTCCTCTTAAATATTGCCAATTTATTTTTGCTTTTGATGACTTTCACCTGCTTATAAAATTTTTAAAATTTTCTTCCACTGGAAATTTGGATTTTTTATTCATTTTAAGACTTGGGGGAGGAAAAACACTGTGATAAAGTACCATTTAATTCTATCAAATCAAGGGTACTTTCATCATTGAACTTATTCTTGATGTGAAACTTTTTTACTGCCTCAGCACTGCTTGCCAAGTTTCTCTGCAGTAGGCTTACTCTTTTTTCACACTCCTTTCGGACAAAAGAAGTCCCATGTACTGCCCATAGTGAGGTATTGGAAATGAAACTCTATTTCTTCTTAAAGACGAAATCTACAAAGCTATTTGATATTCTTCTATGTGGATATTAGTTTATATTTACTCTATTCTCCCTGATTCCTTTATTTATAGTAGTATGGACTTATAAGTATTTCTAGGTATTTGTTTTCTATTTTTGAGTCACAGTACAATATTACTTTACTTTTTTGCTCACATTGTTCTACCTTTGGTTATTGGGGATCAATTTACATTGACTTCTTAGCCTTTTTACCTCATCCCATCATTACTTTTTAAAACATATCTTACTTCCTGTTATAGAAAGTAATAATATATATATGTGGGTGTGTGTGTATATAAGAATTATAGTGGGAATTATATAAGAATTATAGTGGGCCAGAGCCATAAGTACAGCCCTTCCCTTGCATATGACTGGTCAGGATTCAATGATCAGTACCATATTTGTTTCCTCAATCTCACAAGAAGTGATACCTGTGCACAGAGCAAAGAATATGCCCTGAACCCCACCAGCATTGTACCAAAACCCAACAACAAAAGGCAGTTTGATGAGAATATATAAAATATTCTGTTCACATCTTTTATCTCTCTTTTCCCAGTCCTAGAACCAGTCATCTCTTCAGGGAGACTTGTTACATTTTATTTCATAACAGGATAGAAACAAAGATCTGGGCGTGCTTTGTACTTGCTTGACAAGATGTTATTGATTCTACATCCTCTTTGAGTGATAGACAATAAGGAAACACAAGGGCGTATACTAATATCTGTATGTATGTATATCTATAAATAGTTTTATTGAATTTTTAATCATAGTAAGTAAAATAGGTATTTATATTTGCATCTACAACTGTATTGTATTGTCTCATTGTAGCTTCTTCTTTCTCCTTGTTCACCTTTAACCTCCCACTCCAACTATATGAAACTGGTTTTGTATGTGATTTATAAATTACTCTACTGCAATAACATATTTATTTTAGGCACCATTATTTATAATAGGACTAACAATAGACTTCATGCATACAATATTCCAATACTACATTCTCTACAAGAGTGTCGCTCCCCTTAGCTACCCTTTCCTTCATCCTCCTCCCCATGGCAAATTTAGTTCCATAGACCAATTCTCAGTTTCTGTTGTCTTTGACCATTTGTTATTCTCTTATGATGTGTTTTTGTATTTCAATTATGAGAGAGATCATTCTGTATCTGTCCCTTTCTTCTGATTTACTTCATTCAGCATGATACTCTCCATATTCATTCATAAAGCAGCAAATTGCATAAATTTGTCGTTTCTTATTGAGAAGTAGTATTCCATTGTGTATATATACCACAGTTTCTTTATCCAGTCATCTGTTCTTGGACACTTGGGTTGTTTCCATATTTGGTATATAAGGAACAGTGCTGCAATGAACACAAGAGTGCCAATGTCTTTTCTGAATAGTTTTTGGAGCAGATGCCAAGAAGCCATAAGTGAATTGCTGAATTTCTCACTTTATGAGAAGTGTTCATATTGTTTTTTCAAAAAGGTTGAGTCAGTTAGTGTTCCTATCAGTGGATGAGAATTCCTTTTGATCCACATTCACACCAACATTGGTTTAAAAACAACATACTATTTTTTTATTCAAAATACTTTTTTGAAACAGAGAAAAACATTATTCCTTAATTTTGACACGCTAAAAACTAATGCTAAATACTGTTGTGGATTCATTAGTAATATGAATTGTAATCTAAAAAAGAAGGGAACAGTTACGCTATATTACACATCACTCTACAGGAATTTTATTTGCACTTGAACATTAGTAGAGATTAGTCACATGATAATTCTGGTAAATCTGATTTAAAATAAAGCTAAATATAATGCTAAAAGCAGTGCACTTAGAGGCCAATCAGTAACTGTCTGTACTCTTTAGTTCATAGAGAATTTGCTTTTTTATGATATATATTGATCAATATCAATTTTCAAGACTTGGCACCAAGTTGAATTTTATCTATTTTATAAGAAAGGGCATTAAAAGAACATAAACTTGGATCCAGTGCAGCTGAGTTCTGGGTCAACTACAGAACTTATTTTCTGAGCATTTTGGTCAAGACACCTGTATCTCTAATCCTCAATTTCCTTGAGGAAATAAATAAATAAATAACCTACCTGTCATTTTTACTATTAATTATCATTATTCACCAAAAGTGATATGCTGTCATGCCAACAGTCAGCCCCCCAAAAAATTTTAATAGCAGTATCAAGTAATAAAAGTTTGATTTTCAAGGCTATCAATCCATTCTGGGTTTTCCTGTTTGGCAGAAAATGGTAGAGTAGAAAGGCCTTGGTTTCCCCCATAATTTATTTATTTTTGTCAATTTCCTCAATGTCAATTTCTACCCAGATAACCTGGACACCTTTCCATACTTGGGGTACCTTTGCATACCTGGGAACATTAATGCTCAGTCTGGATGGTGCCATTCATCACTTCATCTTAGATTCTTCTGTTTACAACTTAGTGGAAGAAAAGAATATAATTTCACCTGTGTTTAGACAGGAGGGCTTGAGTTTCATGATCTATTCCCTTACTTTCTGACAGAATTCCCTTCTACCCTAAATTGCTATTTTATGTACAAAGTGAGCATCTTATCCCTTTATGTCATTTCCCACAGAACTTATTCTGTCACTGCCATCCCAAACAAATGCTTTTAGGCTCTAAGAAAATGCTCTTTGAGCTCCTTACTGGTGACTTTAAAGAGTTTTCCTTGACTCACCCAGGCCTCTGATGTTCTATCTAGGCAGGGTACTTTCTGGTAGTACAGTTTTAGAGACAATTTTGATCTTCATCATTTTGGAGGTTTCCAGTTGCAACTGGTTTAAATAACAAGAGAATTTTTGTTTTTGCTTGGGCCCACTGTTGCCGTTGCTTGGGTGGCACTCCAGCCTCATGGGTCAGTCTCAGAGGTGCATAGGGAACCATGTAGTGCTGAGGATAGAACATGGACCTCCTGTATGCAAAACATGTATTCCAGGTCTTTGAGGCATATCTCTGTTCCAATAAGTCTATATCTAAACTGACATTAGAAGAATGTCAGTTATAGAACTGGCGAATTTAGAAAGCTAATAGTGTCATCGAGAATACATATTTTTTGCCATTCTGTTTTGTCCATCCTCAAAGCTGGAACTTTGGGACAACACTTACACCATGGTCAACACACTCAGGAGAAACAGAATCCTGAGAAAAAAGATGTGTCCTACTTCTGTGAGTCTCTTTTAAGAGTGAAGTCTTTTCCTAGAAGACCCCAAGAGATTTTCTCCTAAGTCTTATATCACATGCTCATGTCTAAATCAATCACTGGTGAGACAAATGATAACATGGTAATTGGCTTAAACCAATCTGGACTCCTACTGAGACTGGGAGTGGGGCCAGCCTCTTCTCTGAGCACATCACATTGTGGGAGTTCATTGGGGATTTACTTTGTTCCTTTGTTTTGTTTTGTTTCAAATTAACATTTCTTTAGGATGAGGCAAGGTAGAAAGACATGTATGTAATTACTATACTAACTCTTTGGCCTCTGATCTAATTATATTAAGAGCTTTATCATGATATACAATAAAAGCTTAACGGTACCTGATATTTTTTAAAATTTCCTTTATTTCAGTGGGATAGAAATATGTAGGTATAGCTTTTCTGGAGAATCTTCAACCTTTTATCACTATTGTTAACTTTACAGTTTGGATATGAAATGATCTGAGAATCCATACAGATTGTGGTAAGAAATTTGAGTTTGCGATGATTGGTTACTTAAAATTCATTATGTCTATGACCTTGCATCAAATGTGGCAATAGCTTTAGTCTCATTGCCATTTTGTTGCTCCCCTGTATGTTTAAATTCTAAAATAAAAATAGTTCTTATTCTAAAATTCAATTACATATTCAAAAAATAAGGGGAAAGGAAAGAGTTATCCACGTTCATATTGTTGGAAATAAACACTACTTTTATATTATTATAAATAAATATCAGTACTGAACTCTTGTCAAACCAAGTATTTTTCCATTAATTATTTATATGTTTATTTATTTATTCATTTATTTATTTATTTATCTATCTGTGTATTTTTCCCTCTGTCAAGATCCAGTTTCAAACTTTTTCATCAGGCTGGGGAAGTTCAGACAACAGGAATATCCAGTTCTGATAAGAAATAGCAGAGGATGAGAAAAGTCACCATCAGACAAAAAGTGCTCCAAGGCCTCAGAGGGCAAAGCTCAGCACGGGGTAGAAGAGCTGCTGCTTCAGAGAAGGGTGCCAGGCATAACCAGTGGTGTAACTCCCTACAGTAACAATTTCAGATCCAGATCCAACCAACCACTTTGTGGTAGCCCCACCCTCAATTAATTTATTTGCTGTCCATGTCCTTGGAGACTACCGCTGAACTAGAGCCATCACCGTCTGGATCTCACGGGATGTCAAAAGATTACGCAACCACCCACCTACAAGATGGTCAGATTTCTTCGCCATGACCCTGAATGAACGGTTTGAGGCTCTTTGTATTCCTGGAGCAGCGGATGTCATTGCGCTACACTGGGACATGACAGGGACAAATGGAAAATTACTGGCACCTGCTCAAGCAAATTGACAAATAACGGGATGTCAAGCGATCAAGTCCATGTCCTTAGAAATGGTGCTGTTTTAGTAGCTGCTGCTAGGACCAAGAGAGGGGACATGGAACTACCAAGCTCTTGAGTTTTCATGTATAAGCTTGTTGCTTTAGCAGCTCAGCAGATGGGGGTCTACAGAGCAGCAGAGTGGACTCTTGATCAAGGAGTGGGTGGTGATGAATTTTGTGCAGGTGGACATTTTCCAAGGGATAAAGAACTACCTCACTTTTCCTAGTACAAGAAAGACTTCTTATTTTTCAAACAGACCAAGAGATTTTCTATGGTGGACCCTAACTCAAGTATTGGAAGAGTATAGGAAAACAAGGTTTTGCTGCTATCTAAAGCTAAGACAAGTTCTCCTGCTTAACCACTGTCTTAATCTTAATCTTCTGCTTAAATATCTTGTCAAATTGTTCCATGTCAAACGTCTTGGACATAAGCCAGTCATGGAATTGCACCAAGTAGTTATTAACTCTCCCCACAACTGTGTTTCTGTCTTTTGGAATTTGTGTACAGAGGTTGCTTGTGCTTGATTTGCTCTATCTTAACTTTATCCTCTGACTTGACTAAAATGGTAGGATCCATTTCTGTGATCATCATTCATTCATTCATTCATTTATTCGATTTTTGGGGGGCATTTTACAAATGTCAAATGCAGTCTCTGAAGGTTGGGAGTGGCTTGCACACAGAAGGAACACAGGGTGGGTTAAGAAAAATAAAAATACTTGGAATATTAGAGACCCAGGGTATAGCTGAACTAGGGATTAAATACTTCCTGCCAAAATACAGTAGTTGCAGAGAATTACTGAATAAATACACGGCTGCACATTTGTCTTTCAATCACTTAATGTTTTCTAATTTGGGCAATAGTAGACCATACTTAAAAAAATTTTTAGTTGAAATATATGTTCTCTTCTTAAATTCAAATATAGTGAAGGTCAATATGTCTCAAATATATATTTATATAAAATATATATTTTACTATACTTTATGTATTATAGGTTTATATACTATATATAGTATATATTATATACTATATATAGTATATAGTATATATACTATATACTACATATAGTATATATACTAAATATATAGTATTTTATATACTATATAAAATATAGTAAACCTATACTATAAAAAGTATAAAAATACTTTTATAGTATAGGTTTACTATATTTTTCTTTCCTCCTTCCTTATCTTCCCTGCTTTAATCTCATAAAAAAGTATTTGCTAAAATGTTTCCAGCAAATCCTTCTTAAGTTATCCTAAAAACACATAACTTTCTCTTATATCAACTCATTATTTTGTTCATAATGGTTGTTATGAAGTTACTTATTTTCTAAAAAGTATACTCATTTTAAATAGGATCATTGCTTATTGGCTTATACAATAGGATTTTGGTGGTGTTTATGCATTCAAACCTGCTTTGAAAAGACAAATGCTCTTTAATTACTGGGCTCATTAATTTCAGGCCTGACCATGATGATGCATCTTATTCCCTGACAAGGCTCTTTTCCATTAGGTTTCCAATAAAAATAAGAATTTTATAAGGTGTTTTGTGGAGTGGAGATGAAGAATAGATTTATCATGAAATAAGCACTCTAACGGGGCAGCAGCGAGAGACTATTCCTTCACAGAGCTCCTCATTTAATATTGCATCATCAGATACCAAATCATAAACAGAAATTAATAGTGCTTTCTAATTCTGGCTATAGCTACTTTTGATCAGTAGGGTAAAGAGAAAGAAGTGTAAGGGAGAAAACACTTTTCAGAGGTGAGATGACAGAGAAGGTGTGGTCTGATCTGGGAAGAATATATTGCTTGGACATGATTTAGGAGGACAAGGCAAGGTGATACTAATGCAGACCAGATTTTTAATACATTTTATTATGCTTTAACATTTTATTTCTCCTTTTTTTTAGTTGGTGGGGCTACACCTGGTTGTGCTCAGGGCTTCACTCCTGACTCTGTTCTTAGGGATCACTCCTGGAGGGTCTCGGGAACCTATATGTGTGTCAGGGATTGAACCTGGGTCAGCTGCATGTAACTACCTGCTGCATTATTGCTCTAGGTGGGCCCTGCTTTGAAATTTTCTGCAGCCAAAGCTCATGTTGGATGTACCCGAGGTGGAGTCACCTAGTATGATGTCTTTCACATGTGGAATATGAATTGCAGCTGTGATTTTTGATTTAAGTAGTTCTCTACTCTATAGAGAGAACCATGTTGCCCATTGCCTAAAGGATTTGGGGGTCGGTGTGCAGTCAACCTATGAAAAATCAAAGTGCTCTCCTTATATGATGGCAGCCCTTGAATTCCTTATGACTGGTGTAAAAGTTAAGGAAAAAAATTAGAAGCGTTTGAACCCTGACACAACAGAACCTGCTTATCGCTTCAATTCAAATAGAGTTTTCTTGCTGGGGAAAATAGATTTCTTCAGAAAAACTGGAAGTAAAGTGCAGCCAGACAACAGAAAAACTCAGACAATTTATCAGTGTTTTTGACATTCATGAATTTGGTCTTGAGCCCATCAAACAAGTTGAGGAATTCCACTGTGACCTTTGGGGAACTTTTTAGCTTTCCGCAGGAAAGGCAGTGTAAACAAAGCAAGTTAATATTCCTATGGAAAAATTTAAAAGTTCCATATGAATGTTCATGTGTCACACATAAACAATCCGACCCCAGAAATCATGTAGATTAAATAGCTAGAGTTCAGTTGACATAGACAAAACAGAAATTTACAGAAATTGTTATGAAAAATAGTGTATTTTTTTATCTAACTCATTGAATTCATCTCTCTCCCTCTCTCTTATACATCGACTGCAGTGTTAAGCACAATGCCAACTACTATCTGGTCTTTCATCCTCTATTTCTAGTAGGATGACTGGCATTAAATGACATAATACTATAGCAGCCACTGACTCACTCCAGAATGTTCTTCCCAATATAAGTACAAAAGAAACTAATGAACATAAGGGAAGCATCAATGTTAAAACAAATTACAATCATTCTGGATGTTCAATCCTTGGTCCGACTAGACAAAAATGCTGGTCATCTGTGCTCATCGCCCCTTTGCTTGCTGTTCCCAGGCATCTCTTTGTCTTTTTATAGATGAGCGCTCACAAATCTCACCCATACTAAACTTATCAGGTTATCTGGGTCTTGTGTTTACCCTTCTTGCTTTGGTTATTCTCTGATTCTGATAACTATTTCTCATTTTTTCTCCAGAAGAAACCCAAACCAAGTTAATGACAACAGTCAGGTAAATTTTAGGATTGATAAAGAAGACACTAAGGAAGTCACTTTAGGAATGACCAACAAAAATAGAAAGAAGCTCTAATAAAGCAGGTTTGTACAACACACTGACAATAGCTAACCAAAACCTCCTATACAAGTGGACAGAGTTGTTGTATTTGGAGCTTATTTAGTGGGAGAACGAAAGGGAGCTCTTCCTTAAAACAAGGTGGAGTTAACTGAAGTGTCATAAGGACAGACTTGGTTTTAGGAAACAATTTGCTATAAAGAATGAAGTGGACATCTGCAAATTGAAGACTGGATGTGTCTGTAGGAACTGAACCAATGATAAAAGCAGACTTGACAAGGATAATAAGGACAGAAGATGCTGAGAGGTCACTTACAAGTTAATATATATATATATATATATATATATATATATATATATGTTTGGTGATGGATTAGAAGTGGATGTATTTGGCAAGCATGTATTGTAGTTCCTGCATGAACTTGTAATTATCATTGTAATTGCAACAATGGCAATGTTTATGGTCTGCTTTAAGGTTGAGGACAATGCACCATAGAGTCATCTGGATGCTGGACACGTACCCAGATTCCTCCAACCATTCCTCTTCCATGTCCTAGTGGTATTAATTTGATCAACATATTTACTTGACAGTGGTAAGCTTTGGCCTTCTCATCTGTAACAGTGGATAATAAAAATTCATACCTCAAAGCTATTGTGTAGATTAAGTAAAATAAGTATGAATATTCAAATATATTAACAGAAGGAGGATGCATATTTTATAGAGTTGAACAAGAATGTTTAGATGTGCTACTTGCCTTCAAAATAGTATCTAATATGAAAGGAACACATAATTACTTGAAAGTAAAACACAGATGATTAGATTAAGTTAATTTGCATATATTTAATAGCTGTACTTAGAATATCAAGACACTAAAAATACAGTTTGGGGAGGAGAACTTTATAATAATGGGCAGAGAAATTTTGTTTACTGTATGGTAAATATTATGAATCATGCCATAGTCATTTAATTTATTACTAAAGAATCCTGTAATGTAGAGACTACTTAGTATTGCAGTTTCAGGAACTGAAGTTGAAAGGCTTAGAAATTACTGGAATTTGGAGTTAGGCAGGTCTACTCCAAAGCACCTGGTCATTTTGATATTCACACAACTGAAAAAAGTTTTTGTTCTTAGCATATTTTCAGTAATTCCATATTAATAAATATGTGTATGACTTTTTCTTGTTAACCTACTCATGTATTTTATGAAAATATACCACTGACTGTAAGATTTGACCTAGAAAGAAAGACATTTACTCAAAGATTTCCTTTGTGTTGGGTAGATGGTAGGGCTTTCTATATCCCACAGAATTCAGGAGTCTATTCTAGAGAAAATAAATGTAGAGGGAATAATCAAATATAAGAATAAAAGGAAAAATAAAATACTGTTTTTAGGTTTTATGAGACTTAATTTGCTTGAGTTCTGGTCTATTTGGTCAATAGAAATAGGGAATAAGCTTATTATTTCTATGCTTAATTCCTCAGTAATTTTTGCAGAGTTTAATCATTTCCTAATGAAAGAACACAATACACCATATATTTCTTTAAAAAAGTAGTCAAGCACAGAATGCATGATTATATGTATTTTATACTTTGATCAAAGTTAATTTATATAGTACATAAACCTAATGATGAAAGCAAGAATCCCTGCCAAATATCTTCCCACTCTCAATCCATATACATATATATGTGTATGTATGTATATGTGCATACATACACATATATATGTATGTGTATATGCATACATACACATATATATGCATATATACATACATACACACATATATAATATATATATATATTCTCTCTCTATAGTACTGTGGATAGCTCTGAGTTTATAGATCTCTGTTTTGGGATTAATCACTTTAGTCCCAAGTTTTCCTATATTGTTTTTTTTAATGTTCCCACAAAATGAAGTCAATAAATTAGTTTTCTAAAAAATAAGCTTATAGCTATCTACTTAAAATATTATAAATGTGCTTTATTAAAGGCATAAAATGCATGCAGTAAGTGAAGAAAATAGCTACTTATATTTATTATTTATATAATGTTTATGTATCTGTCACTACGTAATTTTAGTGTGAAACTGATTTACTCAAACTTATTTTGTAGGCATATGAAAAAGTGCTCTTCATCTTTAATCATCAGGGAGATGCAAATCAAAACAACAATGAGATACCATCTCACACCACAGAGACTGGCACACATCCAGAACAGCAAGAACAACCGGTGCTGGAGTGGATGTGGGGAAAAAAGGGACTCTCATCCACTGCTGGTGGGAGTGCCGACTGGTCCAGCCCTTTTGGAAAACAATATGGGCATTCCTCCGAAAGCTAGATATTGAGCTCCCATTTGATCCAGCAATAGCACTCCTGGGAATATACCCTAGAGACCGAAAAACACATAGCAGAAACACTATCTGTACTTCTTTATTCATCTCTGCGCTATTCACTATAGCTAGAATCTGGAAACAACCTAAATGCCCGAGAACAGAGGACTGGCTAAAGAAACTGTGGTTCATCTACACTATGGAATACTATGCAGCTGTCAGAAAGGATGAAATTATGAAATTTACATGCAAATGGATGGACATGGAGTCTATCATGCTGAGTGAAATTAGTCAGAAGGAAAAGGACAGATATAGAATGACTGCATTCATTAATAGGATATAAATAGATACCAGTGTTTTAATAAATATGGGAAATGGTAATGGCAGATTAAAACTCACCACTGAATATACACAAAGAGACTTAAGTGATAAACTCTAAATATCTGAAGGGCTAGCCACAATGTGTAAAATAAGAGGGAGAGAGATGCAGAGACAGAGAGAGAGATAGAGAGAGAAAGAGAGGAAACTGGGGTACCTGCTATTAAGGCAGCCTGGGGGACGGGAGGGGAGGGGTACATTGGTGGTGGAAATGGGGCACTGGTGGAGGGATGAGTGCTGGAATACTGTATTACCAAGAAACAATTATGAACACCTTTGTAATTGTATGTTTCATGGTGGTATAATAAAAAAAATTAAAAAAAAACTTATTTTGTGATTCCCCTTTACTTATTGGTCTAAACTGCAAATTTTTTTCCTTTATAAATGATGATGAGTAAGCAAAAAATTCTTGCGAGGCTCTGCTAGGATGGCAGGCCAGGGCTAAATCCCGCCTTCCCTCCTGGGTGCCTCGTGATCAGCTGGGCACAGGGTGAGCCGGTAGTAGCTCTGCCCTGTGTATGTGAGTCTCTGGATCAGGCATACCTGGGCTGGGCTTGAGAAAGACTGCTACAGGGTAGGTCTCTGATGAGCTGGGCTTGTGATCAGCTCTTCTGCTGGGTGGAGCTCTCATGAACTGGGGAGTTCGGATGTGGAAAATGGTGGAGCCTCGCAAGAAGCCAGAGGAACCCCCACACCATGAGGGCCTCCACTTTCAACATCCGGACTCCACAGCTCGTCAAAACTCCACCCATCAGAAAAGCTGATCTTTCCTTTTCTTCATCAATAAATGCATGAGATAAGAGGTTCATCAGTAAATGCACAAGATGAGAGGCAACTACAAGAATATACCACCCACATGGCAGAGCCTGGCAAAATTCCGTGTCGTATTTTGATATGCCAAATACCAGTAACAATTATTGACTTCATCCCCATGACCTAATGGAATGATTTGAGGCTCTTTATGTTCCTGGAGCCAGCAGATGCCCTTGTGCTACATTAGCATATGAGAGTACGTATGGAGATGGTACTGGTGCCGGCTCAAGCAAATTCATGAAAATCCATGAACAACGGGAAGAAATGTGATACAAGTGAAACAAAAATTGTTGCTGTTTTTGAGCACATATATACTTAGTTTCCTAGAAAAATTTCTGGTAAAATAATTACAGGAGGGGCCTGAGAGATAGCACAGAGGGGAGGGCATTTGCTTTCCATGCGCCAACCTGGGTTCAATCCCCAGAATCCCATATGGGCCCCTGAGCACAGCCAGGGGTAATTCCTGAGCAAAAGAGCCAGAAGTAACCCCTGAACATCTTCTGGTGTGGCCCTAACAGCAAAATAATAATAATAATAATAATAATAATAATAATAATAATAATAATAATAATAATAATGATTACAGGAAAGGCATTTTTAACCTTGGAAAACTATTGTTAAATTTTCTTTCAAAATGTGTCCTCATTGGACACAAGGAAGTGGAAACAAATTCCCTGCACATGGATTGGAGAAGCAAAGTTGTCAAAATGGTAATACTGACTAGAGCTATATATAGATTCAATGCCATCCCTATAAAGGTACCCATGACATTCTTCAGAGAAATTGACCAAACAATTCTAAAATTTGTATGGAACAATAAACCCCCACAGATAGCTAAAGCAATCCTTGGGAAAAAAGAAGATGGGAGTCATTACCTTTCGCAACTTCAAAATTACAAAGCACTGGTAACTAAGACAGCAATCACTTGATCACTTCATCACTTGAATCCCATTATTCATGATTTGCTTGAGGGGGCACCAGTAACATTTCCAATGGACCCGATCACTTGACAATGTAGCCCAATGGCATCTGCTTAATTCAGGAATATGAAGAGCCTCAAACTGTTCCTTCAGGGTCTTGACAAGGAAGTCTGACCATCTTGTAGGTGGGCGGCCACGTGATCTTTTGACATCCCGTGGGATCCAGTCGGTAACAGCTCCAGTCCAGCGGTCATCTCCAAATTGCATTACATGTCCAGCCCCTCTGATTTTCGATGCAATGGCAAACGAATAGCGTCCCTGATTCTGGAATAGTGATGGAGGTCAGAACTCCTGATTCCTTCTCTCACTTGAGTGAGGTGTGGTATTCCAAGCATAGCTCTTTCGATTCCTCTCTGGGAGACCGAATAGCATTCTCATCCTGCTTTCATAGGGCCCAGGTCTTTGAGGCATATGTTAATGCTGGGAGAACGTTGGAGTCAAAGAGATGTGCCCGGAGCCAGAGGTTCTTTGTCCTTTTAGCTATTTCTTCGATTCCTTTGAAGGCATTCCATGCCACTCTCTTCCTCCTGCGCAGCTCAGGTTTTAGGTCGTTCATCATGTTGACTTCTCGACTAGGTAGTCTCGACATAACTGCTACATTCAGAGATATCTGTTCCACTGAGAGTGAATGGGGCCTCTGGAACTAGTTCATTTTTCATGAACATAGTTTTCTTTAGATTCAGCTGTAGACCTATCTTTCCACATTCTCGGTCGAAGTCAGCCAGCACTTGTGCCACTTGGCTAATGTTTGGTGTTATTAGAACGATGTCATCAGCAAAGTGGAGGTGGTGTAGTTGCCGACCATCTATCTTCACTCCCATTCCTTCCCATTCTAATTGTCGCATGACGTTCTCGAGGGTGGCACTGAAGAGTTTTGGTGAAATAGTATCACCCTGTTGAACCCCTCTTTTGACATCAATGATCACTTCTTTGTAGAATGGTGAGATCCTGGTGGTGAATCCGTAATACAGCTCGCGAAGGATCTTGATGTATTGGGTTTGAACACTCTGCTTGGCTAGGGCTTCGATGACTGCTTCACTCTCCACAGAATCAAAGGCTTTCCTTAAATCAATGAATGCGAGACAGAGCGGCATCATGTACTCCCTACAAACCTCAATGAGCTTGTTTACCCTGTGGATATGGTCGATGGGGCTGAATCCTTTCCGGAAGCCAGTTTGCTCGCATGGTTGTCCTTCATCTAATGTTCTGCCAATCCTGCTCAGGGTGACTTGTGTAAACAGCTTGTAGATGATGGACAACAGGCAGATGGGGCAATACTTGTTGGTTTTCCATTGGGAGGGCACCTTGCATTCAGACAGGTAGCGTGTGAAGAGCTGAGCTAGTGTATTGATGAGTACGGATGGCAGATTCTTCAGGTGTTTGGGTCTGACTTTGTCTGGGCCTGGTGCTGTTCCCTTCTTTACCACGAAATGGCATATCAGATTTCAGAAGGGAGAACATTGGGAATGACAGATCCATCCTGTGGAATTTGGTATGTGGGCAGGTGGACGTGGCTATCAAAGAGATCTGAGTAAAAGTCATGGATAATCTTCTCCATTGCCTTTCTGGAAGATGTGATAGATCCATCAGTGCATCGGAGGGCAGTCATCTGGTCGTATAGTTAGCGAAGGACAGGTGGGCAGTGCAACTGCTTTTCCTGGCTGCTGCTGCATCTTCCAGTATTTTTTGCTCTTCTGTCTTTCAGGTCTTGTTTTATCACATCTCTGTACCACTTTGTAAGCTTCGACATTAGCATTTGGTCACCTGAGGCTTGCACCTTTCCATGTTCGCGAATGAGCTTGAGAGTTTCTGAAGACAGGCGTCCTTTTGTGTCTTTCTCTCTTTCGGCATTCTTCACACAATCATGGAGGTGCTGAACCAGTCAGTTGTATTCTTCATCAATGTCGTCAATGCTGGTAACTTCCTATGTTGCTGCAATGGTTCCAAAGAGTTCCCAGTTGGTGGTCATTCTGGGAGTTCTCTTCTTAAACTTTCACTGTATCACTGTCTTCCCGTTCATCATCGATTTGCTTGAGCGGGCCCAGTAACATCTCCATATGTCCTGTCTCATGATAGTAGAGCCCAAGGGCATCTGCTTGCTCCAGGAACATAAAGAGCTTCAATCCATTCCGGAATGAGGTCTATAATTGTTACTGGTATTTGGCATATCAAATACAACACGGGTAGCTTGCCAGGCTCTGTCATGCAGATAGCATACTTCTTAAACTTCTTAAACTTTGCAGCATTTTTTCCCCCTTGTGTGAAGTAGAATTTTGCACGAAGGAGATGGTGGTCTCATCCTATTTGGAAACCCCCCCACACCTTGCTGGCAGCGATCTTCACCATAAACACTCTGCAGCTCTTAAGATCTCCACCCAAGAGATTAAGCCCTGCTTGTCAGAAACCCAGCCTACAAGGACCCACCCTTAAGAGACCCGCCCTTCAGAGGAGAGTATTTCAAGCCCAGGAATGCTTGAGCCAGAGACGCAGATACACCTGGCAGAGCAGATACCAGCTTTCCCCGTTGAGCCCCCTGCATTCCACGGACCACGAGAGCGACTTCCAACCCGAGTCCACCATCCCGATAGAGCCTCAGAATAACCCAGAGAAACCCCCACATCTTGCTGGCAGTGAACTTCACCATAAACACTCCTCAGCTCTTAAGATCTCCACCCAAGAGATTAAGCCTGTCTCCAGCCCTGCTTGTCAGAAACCCAGCCTACAGGGATCCACCCTTCAGAGAACTGCCATTCAGAGGAGAGTATTTCAAGCCCACGAATGCTTGAGCCACAGACTCAGATACACCCGGTAGAGCAGATACCAGCTTTCACTGTTGTACGCGGCCGCTATGCGGTCACATGGTTTACCGCCAAATTACCGTTAATATTCTACCCACCCCCTCTGAGAGCCCACAAGGTAATGAGAGTATAGGGCCCCCATGGCAGAGCCTGGAAAGCTGTCCAATGTGTGTTCGATATGCCAAAACCAGTAACAAAAATGTTTATTTTCCTGACCCAGAAAGAGCCCTTAGTACAGCAGCAGTAAGAAAGGCGAACAAGCAGTGCCTGATAAAATTTCACGGCCATCCTAGGCTGCCAAAACGAAGAAGGACTAAAATGACTGTCTGTACTTTCAATGCACATACGCTGGCATTGGAAGCATATATTGAGGATCTGATGGTGCAAGCGCAAAAGATCAAGTATGACATCATTGGTCTGGTTGAGACGAGGAGGCCTCAGTCGCATCACCCTGTATTTGACACCGGAGACGAATTATTCCTTGGAACATGCGACGAAAGAGGCGTTCGTGGCATTGGTGTCCCTCCTTGTCAACATGAACATGGCTGTCAACTTTGATTCATTTGAATGCCTAACAAACCAAATAGTATGATTAGACTTGAAGAGATTTGGCCCACTGCCGGCAATTTCTATCTTCATTGTCTACACACCAACATCCACATACAAGGAAGATGAAATGGAGGAATTCTACATGGAACTGGAGGAGTTCTATAAAAATGATCACACCTTCCACAAGATTATAGTCGGTGATTTGAATGCCAAGATAGGACTAAGAAGATCGGCTGAAGAACTCCACATCGGGACCCATGGCCTAGAATGGAACGAACAGGGTGAGAGACTCTCTGAGTTCATCATGTCCACCAAGACCATTCATGGGAACTCACAGTTCCAGAAGGCTGAAGCAAAACGTTGGACATGGGAATCTCCTGGCGGACAGTTCCACAATGAAATTGACCACATCATCTTCAATCGACGGTTTTGTCTGACCGATGTTGCTGTAGTCTCCAAATTCCAAGACAGAGATATTGGAATAAAAACAGACTTGTGGACCTATAAAATAGAGTTGAGTATCCTGAAAACAAGCCTCAGATACAGGAGAAAAAATGTACGAAATGGAGGAAGGAAAGCCTCTTCAACAAGTGGTGCTGGGAAAACTGGACAGCTACATGTAAAAAAATGAATTTGGACCTCTGTCTAACAGCATGAACAAAAATAAGATCAAAATGGATTAAAGATCTCAATATCAGACCTGAATCCTTAAAGTACATTGAAGAAAATAAAGGAAAAACATCCCTCCACGACACTGAGGCTAAGGACACTTTCAAGGAAGAAACACCATTAACAAAACATCTAAAAGAAAAGGCTATCATATGGGACTACATGAAGCTAAAAAGCTTCTGCACCCTCAAAAGAAACAATGACCAAGATACAAAGACAGTCCACAGAATGGGAAGGAATATTCACCCAATATCCATCGATAAGGGGTTAATATCCAGGATATATCAGGCAATGGTAGAACTTTACAAGAGGAGAACAGCCAACCACATCAAAAAATGGGGGAAAAGAAAGGAACAGAAACTTCAACAAGGAAGAAGTTCGTATGGCCAAAAGATATATGAAAAAATAATGCTCATCATCATTAGTCATCAGAGAGATGCAAATCAATCTCACACCACAGAGACTGGCACATATCCAAAAGTGCAAGAACAACAAGTGCCGCAGTGGATTCAGGGAAAAGGGAACTCTCATTCATTGTTGGTTGGAATGTCAACTGGTATAGCCTTTTGGAAAACTATATGGACATTCCTCCGAAGACTAGATATTTAACTCCCTTTTGAACCAGCCATACCACTCCTGTGATATACCCTGGGAAGCCAAAAACATGCAATGGCAACAACATCCCTACTTTTATGTTCATAGCAACATTATTCACAATAGCCAGAATCTGGAAAGAGCCAGAGTGCCCGAGAATCAATGATTGGATAAAGAAGCTTTGGTACATCTACACAATGGAATACTATGCAGCAGTTAGGAAAAATGAAGTTATGAAATTTGCCTATAAATGGATGTACATGGAGAAGATCATGTTGAGTGAAATTAGCCAGAAGGAGAGAGACAGATATAGAATGACTGCATTTATTTGCATGAAATAAATTTATATACATATATATTATGTATGTAAATTTATAAATATATGTATATAAATTTATATATACAAATTTATATAGGTATATAAATTTATAAATATATATGTATATTTATATGTATATAAATTTATAAACATATATATTATGATACCAATATCCAAGGTCAGGTGAGAGGTAGATCAGAAGGTCTTCTCAAAGGTAGAATTACCACAAACGTGTGGGAGCAGAGGTTTTGTAAGACAGATAAGGGAACAGTGTGCTAATATTGTCCAAAGTGCTAATACCAACCTAGAACTTAGCATTAAGTAAGGTAAAAGGTACACATGATAACCTCTAAACGTATGTATTACAATCCACAATGTATAAGAGAAGGCAGAGAGAAAGAGAAAGAAAGAGAAAGAGAGAAAAGAGATAAAGAACCTGCCATAGAGGCAGGCTATGGGAGGGGGAGGGATTTGGGGACATTGGTGGTTGGAAATGGGCACTGGTGGAAGGATGGGTGCTGAAACACTGTATGGCTGAAACCCAAACATGAATATTCTTGTAATTGTTTATCTCATGGTGGTAGAAAAAATATATTTAAAAAAACAAAATGTGTCCTCATTAATTTTTCCACTGAAACAGAGATCACCAAAATATCTGTAATAAATCTCATAGTAAAGATCTGTAATAAATCTCATAGAAAGATCTTATGCTGTAATAAATCTCATAGTAAAGATGTTAGGCTTATGAACCAAAGAGCTAAAATTGAGGCTATTTGACAGATTTTTATATGAAAAAAAGAAGCACAGTTTTTCATGTTTTATTTAAAATTCAAAGTATAATAGTAGTAACAACAATAGTTTAGAAAAACAAAATTGAGTACATTTTTTCCCATATCACAGGCCCATCTACTAGTAAGAATAGAACTAACATTTTCCTTAAACTACATTTTCCAAAACTGTAGGAAGAGTTTTGGTCCTACCAATATCCACATGATGTTCTAATCTCTGAATCCTTTACAAAGCAATATATATCAAAAGTGAAGTTGCTTATAAAAGAGGAGTTAATAAAAACTAAAATAAAAAGGAGACTATGAATATTAAAAGAGGGAGATTTTCTAGGATTATCCAGGTGGTCTTAATTAATCAAATGAAATCTTAAAAGCAGAAAAACTGCTATCAGGTTAAAGTTGGAGAGATGCAAATGTAAGAAGTCAGAAAAATGAGGACTTGACTTGCTGTTAGAGGAGGGACTCATGGAACGTGAAAGAAAGTGAAAGAGTACGTATGAGCAATGATTGACCCTGCTGTCTACAAGGAAATGCATGTCTCAGTTGCATAGCCAAAGGAACTGAGTTTGTGCCACAACCTAAATAATATTAGAAGTGGAATGATTCCCAGAACTTCCAGAACAGAACATGGTTTTGCTTGGACCTTGATTTTGGTCTTTGAGACTTTCAGCCAAACTGTTTTTAGCTCAGACTTATGACTTAAAAACTGTGAAATAGCTTATAGGGATTGTTTTCAACTACTAAGTTGTGGTAGTTTTATTAGCAGTAATAGAATACACATACACAATTAGACTTCAAATTTAGTATTTTATGTTATTAAATTGATTAAAATATGTCTTTTAATGTTGGTCTGAAATGAGATTTTTGTATAATTCATTTATGAAATACGTTTTCACACACCTAGTATTGATGTGTACTGGTAATAATCCATACGTGTTTGATTTCAATTGAAGATTTTGGTTTATTAGGAAAAATTTACTTATAATAAATTGTCATCTTGAAATTTTCTTTTTAATAAGTCATCGCTTTAAAGAGTAATTACTTCTAAGGTTATATAGAAGCTTCACAGTGCAAAGTTAAGTAGATTTAAAAGCATAAAATTTTTCTTTGCACATTTATCAAGGTCAAAAAATGATGTTGAAAGTATAATTTTTAAAAATATTTTATTATAGCACTGTGAGATATACAATTACAAAGATGTTCATATTTGGGTTTCTGTCATACAGTGTTCTAGCACCCATCCCTCCACCAGTGCCCATTTCACACCACCAATGTCCCCGATTGCCTCACCCCTCCCCTCCCCTGCCTCCATGGCAGGTTCTCCATCTCTTCTCTCTCTCTCTCTCTCTCTTCCCTCTCTTACAAATTGTGTATTGTAATAGAGTTTCAACAATTATTGGCACACTCTTCCCTTCTGTCTTACCTAGTCTCTGCTCCCACACGATTGTGGTAGTTTTCCACCTTTGGCAAGACCT
>JAJIBD010008782.1:0-108777 GCA_021461705.1 Cryptotis parvus
AAGGAAATAACCCAATCAAAGATATAGCTAAGAGCTCCCAAACCTAAGAAACAAACCTTAGAAATCCAGGAAGCTGGGAGACCCAAATCTCTAAATACAAAGACATAACCAGGATAAATTGCTTTTTATTTGGTTGTTTTTTTGTTTTGGAGGAAGTTCCATTGGCTCTGGAATCCAAGTTCCATTCCCAGCCCTGAGGGAGGCAAGTGCCCAAGATCCTATACTATCTTTCTGGCCTCTACATGAAGTTAAATCATCAGAAGTCAACAATAAAGAGAAAGGTTAAAGACTGCTAAGGGGTAAAAAAATGCTAAACTATAGAGGCACTTCAATCAGGTTATCATGATATTTCTCAGCAGAAACCCCTCCAGGCTATAATATAGCATATTTACAGAACTGTATCCTATCATTCAAATATATAGAGAAATAAAGGCTTTCTCAGATAAACAAAAGCTAATGGGCTTCATCACCACCAGACCAGCACTACAAGAAATGCTAAAAGGAGTCCTTGTAAAGAAAATGCCAAAGAACATTAAGCCTTGAGCATGGTTACAAATACCATTAGCGAACTAGAAAAATAAATAAAAATAAAATGAGTTAATAACAAACCATCAAAGGGAGGAAGAACAGTTCAGAAGATAACCAATAACTCCCAGCATCAAAAAAGTACCATTCTGAGTAAAGAGAGATTGTGTCGTGGTTCTTTTGACAAACACAAAACAGAAGTATGGAGCACTGACACGATAGAAAAACACAATGAAACTGGGAGACTCAGCAGGAAAAAAATCATCCAGGTGAAAAGGCAGATTGAAAATAAATGGGGGGAAGAAATGACAAGAATATAAAGCAGGGGCGAGAGAAGGGAAAATTTGGAAGTAAGCTACATCTATCATATCACTCTCAATGTGAATTATCTCAATGTACCAGCAGAAAGATAGAACTTGGTAGAAAAAAACAGCAAAACTATCAATACTATGCAAGCACCTCATACAAGCCACAGAGATAGCTCAAATGTTTGAACACACGCAAACATACACTGCATCAGGAGACCGCGGTCTGATCCTTGTCATGGTTCCGCCAGCACCCCCAGGAGCAACCTCTGAGCACAAAGCCAGGAGTAGCCAACTGGTGTCCCCTCAAAAACAGAATCTCGTAATTTATAAAGACAAATGTAGGTGCAAAGCGAGACTACAGCAAGTCTAAAAATGTTAAGAAAAACACTGGCTGTGTTGTTCTTATATACAGTAACTCAGAGCAATACAGCCCCAAATCAATCAGAAATGTCTTTTACTGCTAAATAGCAAATATTTTAGAAAATTTATCTCTAAGAAAATGCAGATTACCACTATTCCACCAATATCTGCCAGATATAGCTCATCTGTGTCTGAAATATCCTAGTATTTCTTTTGTTATTATTTAACTGAATCACCATAAATTACAAAGTTATTAATGATTGAGATTCAGGCGTACAAATTTTCCAAGACCAAACAATTCAACTTTACACCTGAAGTAACTAGAAAATGCTAACAGAACCGAAAGTCAATGGAAGAGAGGAAATAATAAAAACTAGATGGAAAAAGGGGCTGGAGCAACATCCTATATGGTCTCTGGAGCACTGCCAGGAGTAAGTGTGACCCAAAAAAGAAAAAACCTAGATAGAAATTAATACAATAGAAACTAAAAAGATGATACAAGAGATCAATGAAACCAAAAACTGGCTCTTTGAAAGGACTAATATAATTGTAACCCTTGCAGGGGAGGGAGAGAGAGAGAGAGAACAAGTACACACACAGGAATTACTGATCAAAAATATCAAATAAATGAAAAGACACCGAGCGTGCAAGTGCACACACAGGAATTACTGATTAAAAATATCAAATAAATGAATTTAATTATAATGGTACTGCAAAAATAATGCAAAGAATCGTAAGAAACTATTATGAATGTGGGTATGCAAATAAGCAGAGAATCGAGAAGAAATGGACAAACTTTTAGGATCATATAACCTTCCCAGCCTAAATAAGAAATTGGTTAGCATAAGCAGATCAGTTTCAAGAACAGAAATTAAAACAGTATCATGAATTTGGAGTCAGAGTGCAGACGGATTCAATCCACGACACCCCATAGGATTCCCCCCAAGCTGTGACAGAAGTGATCCCTGAGCACCAAGCAAGAGTAATCCCTAAGTACCTCCAAATCATAAAAATAAGTAAATCTTAGAAAGCATAGTTTCCTTCCTTTCCAAAGTTGTTTTGGCTGTCAAAATATTACATATGCATTTTAAAGTTGGGGAAGCTATTACTTTATTATGGTTGGGGGGTATACCAGCAGTGCGCAATGCTGACTCCTGGCAGTGCCAGGGATCAAACCCAGTGCAGACACATGCAAGACAAGCGCCTTAACCTGCTACACTATCTCTCCAGCACAAGAGAATTGATTCTTAACAGTAAGACTTCCCATGTATGAACAGGATAAAACTTCCTCGCTAGCTCTTTATCTCAGTACATTTTATTTCATTTTTTGCTCTTTTTGTGTCTTATCCAGTGACGCTCAAAAGTTATTCCTGGCTCTTCGCTCAGTAGTTACTCTTGGTGGTGGCCAGGGTACCACATGGGATGCCGGGATCGAACCTGCGTTGGCCACATGCAAGGCAAATGCTCTACCCTCTGTGCTGACTCCAGCCCCTATCTCAGTAAATTTTATATACTCAGCAAACAGGTCTTGATATCTTTTCATATTCTGGAAACTACGTAATGGAGTATACAAATAAAGATTCAGGTTAGTTCAATGAATAAAGAAGTTTTTTTTTTATTATTGCTAAGGTCAGAATCCAGGGTCTCACACACATCTAAACTCAAGCACTTGACCACTGAGCCACATTCAGACCCAAGAAAGTCTTTTTTAACAAATTGATGCAGGATCGATTATGATATAGAAAGCACTGAGCCGTATCTCATATTAAATACAAAAACAACTCAAAATATATGATTCTAGACCAAAGCTTGAATTGAAACTGTAAGCTCTCTGGTGCCTATAAGAAAACACAGGAGTAATCTTGCAACATTGGGTTAACAAACTACTAATATTACTCTACAAATATTACTCAGGATACAAAAGCTGCAAACCATTAAAAATTATGAAATGCACTTCAAGAAAATTAGAATATTTCACTGTCCAGAAAATTAAAAATACAAGCCACAGACTTGGAAAACAGTATCTGGTAAGGAAGTTGTAGGCAAATAACAGGAGCAATGCTTACAGCTTGATAACATGGCGCCAACAACAGGAGTCTGTTTACTTTTTTTTTTTTTTTTTTGCTTTTTTTTGGGTCACACCCGGTGATGCTCAGGAGTTACTCCTGGCTCTGCACTCAGGAATTACTCCTGGCAGTGCTCGGGGACCATATGGGATGCTGGGGATTGAACCGGGCCGGCATGGGCCGGCCGCGTGCAAGGCAAACGCCCTACCTGCTGGGCTATCGTTCCGGCCCCTGTTTACATTGTTTAATCTGAAGTAACTGTTGACTTACATGGTGTTGAATGATAGCTCTTGTAGCCCTTTTGCTGTTGTTTCACCAGGGGAGAACCTCTTGCAAAGCTACTGTATAATGTCAGGACCAAGACACTAACGGTGAAAAAAAAATTTTCAATCACAAAATTCCGATTTTCTCCCCCTAGGACCACTTGCTATCGTGTGTAAGAATTGTGGAATGTGTTTGCACTAATTAATCATTTGTCATTTTGTCATTTGTTTTCCCCGTTGTTCATCAATTTGCACTAATAAAAATTTTTTTAAAAAATTAAAAAAAATTTTAAAGATTTTTTTTCCTGAAACTTGAGGAACTGTGATTTACAATGCTATAATGATAGGGCTTAATGCATGACATTCCAACAGCACCTGCACACGGGTGCTCCCCTGACCTTCCCCAGTCTCCCACCATGCACCATGTTAAGCTCAGTTCTTACAAAGTATTTTTGAGTAGCAGCAGGCAGTTGGGGGACATTGGGGCCACACCTGGCAATGCTCAGGGGGTTACTCCTAGCTCTGCTCAGGATCACTCCTGGTGGGCTCAGGAGACCATATGGGGTACAAAGAATCAAACCCAGGTGGGCCGCATGGCTGCCTGTTTTGTTCCTTGCTCTTGGGAGAACCCTTGGCATTTCCCACACATTGATGGTTTGCAGGCTCCAGATGATTCAGAGGCTGAGAGCACTGGCCTGCAGGTAGGAATCCCAAGGTCAATCCCCCGTGCCACCGAGCCTGAGCTCTCAGTGCCTCACACAATTTCTGCCCCACCATAACCAGGTACATGCGACACACCACAGTAAAGAGGTGTGAACCCCAGTGAACACGGCCAGGGTATGTTCATCCCCACCAGCCTGTGTGTGAGCACAGAGTGATCCCCAGCGAGCACACCAGAAGGCTCTAAAAGGAGGTAACTCCAGGCATGTCCACAGTCCAGGGTGTGCTCTCTGCAAGTCAAGGCCACCACCGTGAGACAGCCAGACACGTTGGCGCTTGGTCACTCCAATGACGTAAAAGAGGAAAAAAAAATCTTTTAATTAGAAGTTTGTTTTCACTGGTGGAGGGGATGGGTGCTGGAACACTGTATGACCCAAACCTAAATATACAATCTTTGTAATTGTATATTTCAAGGTGGTATAATAAAATACTTACTAAAAAAAATTTTGTTTTGCCTCAGTCCCCAGTCTGCTCTTCAGCTTCAGTCCATCCACCGAGGCTTCAGGCAATATTTATTTTGTACGTTCTTTTTGGGCTTAGGAGCTGCACATGGTGTTGCTCGAGGTCCCGCTGGATGGTCCACTGGGGACCAAGTGATGCCAGAGATCCCAGCCAGGGCGCCGGCATGTGACAGGTACTCAGCCATGCCAATGGCTTTCATTGTTGCAGGGGCTCATGCCAGTTGCCGTCCGAAGGGTACTGCCACATCTTTCCCAGTACTGCCCCCATGCTCACAGTGGCGGGACTCCCTCCTTTCTCAGAGACGGGAGAGCACCCCCTAAGCTGAGCAAAGCAACTGGCAAACCCCATGCCTGCAGCCTCTTGCAGAGAGCAGTGTGTTCACGGCCCAGCACCTCCAAGGGTTAAAAGCCTGAGGGACACTGACCAGAACAGATCCACAGGTGCAGGAATGCACAACACGGCAGCTGTGCCCCCCAAGGCAAAGGGTGGTCTCAGTGACAGAGGCACCGTCCCCTTGGTGAATGACCCCAAAGTTATTTCATGTGAACCTTGATTTCCCTTGCCTCTAAATGGGCACAGTCCCAGTTAGCAAACATACAGTGAAGGTTAGCCTATGTGGCAATCCATGCAAGACGCTGAGCCCAAAACATAACCGCCCCTCTCCAGGCAGGTGTAGCTCCGTTTACTTTACGATCATTCAAATGCCCCTGGGGTAGAATTCAAAGTGTAACTCCCTAAAACTGCATTTGAGGCTGCAACACTCCCTTTTCCGCTTTCCACTTAGTTTACCTGTTAGCCTGCCCCACCTGGAGTTCAGTATTACTGGGTCTTCTCTACAGGAGGCTCACCGTTTCTGGTCTCCGTTGGAACTTGTCTTTCTTCAAATACCTGCTCCAGGTCATCTTCCTTGACTCCTGAAACCCTCTCTCTCCACTTGCCACCAAAAACACCTCACAACTCCATGAATCACACTGCCTGCACTCCTCAGGGGGCTCACGAATGGGAAAAGCCAGCAGAGACACACACTTCTTTCACCCCGGACTCCAGTGATGAGCAGAGAGTGCTGAGAAGGGGCAAATGAATCAAGAATTTGTGGGAAGCAACATATCCCTCCCTTCTGAATCTTTGCTCAGAGACAAACACTATGAAAGGCAAAGGAGCGGATCTGAGAGCAGCCCTGCCCACACGCCCAGCGCAAAGGAAAGCCGTGCAGCAGAACAGGGGCGCGCCCTCACACACTGGCCTCTCAGCCCCGCCTCCCCCCATCCTGCTAGCTGCCTCGTCCTCCAGTTTTACAAGGCGGAATGAAGAAAGAAAGTCTCTCATGAGTGCTGCTTTTATTTCTCTGTTATTTGGTTTTCTACTTTGGTACACACGAGCTGCGGCTGTATTTTACAGAAGCCGACATGCCTCATTACGGCACGCCCCATAAAACACAGCACAAATAAATCACAGGGGTGCAGTTCTGCTTCACCTGGTTATTGCTGAAACCTCTATTTCTAAGAAAGAGAATATTCTTCGAATCTATAGATGGACAAGGACAGGGGCTAGCAGCCCGCGCTGCCAGGATGGGATAGGCCAGAGAAGGTCTCTGACACCTGGGGAGAGGCCGCTCCCCCAAATGCCAGGGGCGGCTAGAGAACACTCCAGAACCAGGTCTCCTCTCTCTGGCTACTCCTGCTTGCGTGGTTCTAAGAGATTCTGAAATAAACAAGGCCCAAAGTGGCGTGAGCAAAGCCAGCGGTGCCTATTCTTTGGCCTCATCCTTTGCGTAGGTGTTTTATCCTGGGAAGGGGAGCCCTAGCTCTCCTCTCCTCGCGACCAACTGCCCCTCCCCAGGCAGGCCCAGTGTCCCTGGACAACGCTTTGAATATACCCCCCCAACAGGCCGTGCTCAGCTCTAAAATGTCTTGCCCTCAAAGGCCTGGAGATTGAAGGCAGTATCCAGAAACTTCTTCAGAGACACCAGGTGCGTGTTCCTGTTTCCCGTAGCGGGGGCAGCTGCTGGGTCACGGCCAACATACCTGGGGCGGAGACATGAGGTAAAGGGAGGGACAGGGCCGACCTTCTTGCCTGTCCTTATGCTTTATCACTCGCGGTGTTGAGGAGGAAGAATGTGAGGGGTAAGTCTCAGCAACCTGCCCACAATGATGGGGAGGTCCTGGGAGCTCAGTGCAGGGGGTGGGACAAGAGCAAAGGTGCCCACCGCCACTCCCACCCCCTGCCTTGTACCATATGGGCGCGCGGCTCAGGATGGTCATGAAGCGCGGGCTGATGTAGTCGTAGTAGCCCATGTTCTTGTGCTCCTCCTGGCACCACACGAGCTCGCGCTTGAGTACTTCTCTGCCTCTTGTTTAATCAGGTCAAAGGGAGGGGGAGATCTGCAGCAGGTTGGGAGAAAGGAGCAGTGCAGAGGTGTCCATGGTCAGCACCCCTTCCAGTCCCGCCTGTCCAGGGCCGGGGGAGAAGGAGGGGTGGTGGTAGTGGTTTGACGTCATCTATCACGCAGCGTGACATGGGGCTTAGGCATACCTGCTCCAGCCGTGTGATGGCCACCTGGTCCTCTAGACCCTGGCTGCTCCGGCTCCTTCACCAGGTCATAGTAGACCTTGCCTGTGCAGAAGATGAGCCGCCGTACCTGTTCGGGGCCAGCGCGGCCCGTCCTCTGGAATCACCCGCCGGAAGCTAGTCCCTGGGGGAACCGCAGGGCCATCAGGCCAGGAGCTCCCGGAGGCGGCCAAATGCATGTATGGGGAACTAGCAGGCACCCTGGTGACCCCAAGTGGTTTTCAGAAGCTGGAAACGAGGCCCCTTCCTCTCCTAGGCTGCAGCCAACCCCACCATTTCCCCATCCTGTCATTCCTTTCTGAGCTGGCACCAGGCCAAGCAAGCACACTGCCAGACCTCCAAGGAAGCGGGTGGTGTCCCCCACCCTGGGTGAGGACACTGAGACGACGGGTCACAGGCTGCTGACCCGTCTACGGCCAAGCACCGGGTGCCTGGCCTCTCTGGCTGACATATCACCCCACCACCAGGCCCCTCAGGGTACTGTTGGCCCATCCCCAGGTAACTGAGGCTGAGCGTGCCAAGGGTGGGGGAGCCAGGAAGGGGCCACCGGGACCCCAGGTCTAATAAAGTTCATCTGGTTCAGTGCCCATCTGAGGGCCAGACTCGCTCATCACAGCCTTCTGCCCCCAGCTCCCCTGGCACAGATGGGCAGCCCCGCCAGGTGGCTAGGGAAGTCCCAGTGCACCCTTGGCCCTGGCGCTCAGCCCAGGAGACCTGGGCATGCCAGCTGGCAGCCTGCCAACCTCCTAACCTGGTCCGCATCAGAGCATACTGGGAGCTGCCACAGGGCTGATGGAGTTACTGAGAGCGGGGAGGATGGGGGCACCCCAGGAGCAGGAGTCATGCCACAGGCCCCTCGGACCCACCAGTCACACCCCAAGCCCCCGAGTGGGCTATTCCCATAAGCCTGGCACGTACCAGACACCATTTGGTCAAAGCTGGACTTGGCATCTGGGTGTCTCAGCAGAGATTTGGGTGTGAAGACAATCAGCTGGAAGGGAAACACACACCCAGCTGCTAGCTGCCCTGGGCAGCCCGTGCCCCCCTCTGCACCCCCGCCCTGCCCCCCGTGCTTCATGGCAGAGCAGGGCCCACCTAAGCCCCCACCCCTTGCACTCTATGGCATCCCAGCAGGGCAGGCGCCCCCCCACTCCCACCTCTCTTGCCTCCCAAATTCCATGGCCGAGCAGTGTGGACTCTCCTGGGCCTCATGCCCCGCACTCTATGGTCAAACAGGGGCACTCCTGGCCCTCATGCACCATATTCCATGGCAAAGCAGGGTGGGCACTCCCAGCCCTCACCCCCACACACTCACCGGCTTGCGGAAGGGCAGCAGGATTTGCCGGCGTAGGGACATGGAAGTAGCTGGCCGGCGTGGAGCAGTTGACGACGATCCAGTTACAATCGTAGAGCTGGGTCACCTCAAAGTCCTGAGTGAAGGCCTGGGGGAACAGGGAAGTGGCTGAGGTGTGGCCGCCTGACAGCACCCACACCCTGACCGGGTGCATCTGCGTCCCGGGGCCTGACCCATGGCAGCACTCACAGGGTATGCGTCCGAGTCGTCATTGCTCATCTGCAGGAACCTCTCAGGCCGTGCTGAGGAGTGCTCCGGGCCCTAAAGGCAGACCCCAGGTAGAAAGGCATCAGTCAGAGCTGTGGAAGAGGGGCAGTGACACAGAACAGCGCTGGCCTGATGGGGACCCCAGGACTCAGGGGACAGCCTGGAGGGCTTCAAAGGATCCCCAGGAAAGAAAGAGAGAAGACAGAGTGGGCAGGGGCGTCCCTCAGGGCCTGTGTCAGAGCAGAAAGGCCCCGGACTGCTTCCTTAATTTACTCATCAGTTAAGTGACAGACAGTTTCCCCACCAACAGAGACAGAGAAACAGCCCCGTGGCCAGGGATATGACTCAATGGGCCACCCCAAGCTTTGCGTGCTGGAGGCCTCGCACCACTTGGAGTGACACCCCAGCTCCTGCACCCCAGCCCTGCAGCACAAGCCAGAAGCAGACCCAGAGGACTGCTGGGCGCGTCTAAAATCCAGACAGAAAGCAGAAACCACTCCAAGATCAGGCAGCCAGAAAGGGTCAGCTCTGGGCTGCGCGGGTCTTTGCCTCCCACAGGCCTGAGATCAACCAGAAAACCCCACACTGGCTGCCCAGCTCACTCTCAAAGGCGTGACCTTCTTCACAGCCCCACCACCTAACCCTGCCACCCACAGGCTTAGCTCAGGCCAGCCCCCTCAAGTGACCTTGGGTCCCTTGCACCCTCTGGCATGTGAAATGCGTCAGGTCCATCTTGGGAATCCACAGGCTGCTACAGCGTTCCTTATGCTCCAGCCTGAGAGCCAGGCAGTGGGACAGGGGCAAGTCCCTGACACCAACAAGACCCAGCTGAGCTCGGGCATTACCTGCAGCCAGACTGTCCCCCAGAAGCCCCCACCCCCTGCGTGCTGGCCTCCCTCTGCCAGGTTGGGCGCCCTGGAGGAGACTGAAGGAGACACGGGCACAGGGCAGCTCCGAGCTGTGTGATCTCAAGCAAAGACTCCAGCTCTCTGAGCCCTGCCCTCATCCAGACCCGCTTCATGAGGACGGTCCTGGGGCTGGAAAATCTACCAGAAAGTGTTAAACAGCCAGGCACCGAGCAAGCTCCCAGATGGGTCAAGCGGGAGAAGGTCCTCACTGCTGTCCTTGACAGGGACAGAGCTGGTACCAGAGGCTGCCCACCCCAGCCCCAGCTCCGGCTCCGGCCCCCTGCCCCGCTGCCCACCAGGCCCCACTGCCCACCCTGCCCCGGCCCTCACCATGCCCTCCATGCCGTGGGGCAGCAGCAGCACGATGCCATTGTGCCGCACCCACTTAGCTTGGCCGGTGCTGATGAACTGGTCGATGATGCACTGGGCCGTGTTGTGGAAGTCGCCAAACTGGGCCTCCCAGAGCACGAGTGCGTTGGGGCTGGCCATGGCATAGCCCAGCTCGAAGCCTGTAGAGAGAGCACCAAGGCAGAGCCTGCCATGCCCGGTCACCCCTGGCTGACCCAGTCCTCCCTGCTGGCACCAGCCCTCCCCGGCAAGCCAGGAGGACCCCAGGGGACTCCTCCCGAAGCTGCCGTGGCCTCAGGCCTGATCAAATTCAGCCCCCCCAGCCCAAGAGCCATGAGGAGACATAGTGGGAGGAAGCAGAAGCTGGGCAAAGTGCCCTGCCCAAACCCTTTAGAGAAGGGAAGGGAAGAAGTCAGGGGCAACTCCCTACAGGGCATGACTGCAGAAAGACTGCTACAGGGAGCATGAGGTCAGGGAGAGGAGGCGCAGGTCAGGGCCGCTGGAGCAGTACAGACATAGGAGATGGGGTCAGAAACGTGGTACAGGTCAGTCAGCGGGTCCAGCCACAGTGGTCTCTAATAGGCCTTGTCTGGGCCTGCAGAGGCTGGGAGCTCCCCTCAGCAGAGCAACTACTCAGCCCACAGGACAGGACAAGACGGGCTCCCACCCTCCGCATGGTCTCAGGTAGTCCAACCTAACCACGGTCCCTGAGGGGCTGCTCCAAGAGCCCAGGGGACACCCCGCTGGTGCAGGCCTCTGGGACTGCAGGCAGAACTGGGACGCACCCAGGACTCCGATACTCGAGAGGGAGCTGTTGCACACGGTGTAGGGCGCCTGGTCTGGCCAAAGGTGGTTCATAGGGACACAGGTCCTGCGGTCGACTTCCTGGTCATGGAGAACGTGGTGCCGGTGGCTGCAGGGAGACGCATGAGTGGTGCTCACCATGCCGGAAGCCTGGCGGAGTCCCACAGGGCAGACCAGGACACCCGGAGACCCAGAGCCAAGGGTTGCCTCCCACCCTACAGGGAGTCATGGTTGCGCTGTGGGCCCTGAGCACAGATGTGACCGTCTCCACTTCTTACCAAAGAAGCATCCATGAGGTCCCCAAGGCCGGAGCTGAACCCTCCCCCAAAGACCTGCCAATTCTGCAGGAAAGAGCAGGGGAGGGAAGCACATGGGCCCCGGAGCAGAGCAGCAGCAACATGGCCAAGGGCACATGAGCATGGCAGCGGTGGGTCCTGGATGCCACAACGCAGCCCCCACGCCCCAGCAGGGCAGTGACGCCATCTGATGCAAATCATTCAAGGCACCAGACAACACGTCATGGGTACTACGGGCACAAGCCCTGCAGCCGGTCGCAGAACTCCACAGCGAGAGGGGAACTGGCCAGGCGCAGTTCTCACACATAGGATCTGGTGGCCATGAGGCCCGAATCCACCAGCCTCTCTGGCGGAGTGATCAGCTCTGAATGATGCCATGGGGGACAGTGAGGGAACCCAGTGGCTCCTGCTGGTCTGGCCCATGAACAGGGGCCTGAGAGTGTTGAGGGAATGACCTGAAGGCCAGATAAGGGTCTGTCTGGGCTCCCCAGATGAGGCCTGGCAAAAGGAGTGAGGGCAAGCTGCGTCCCTGTAGCTCTGAGCCTGCTGCCCTCACCTGAACGTGCCCCCTCTCCACATCCTGCCCACTGAGCCGCACATGGATGCCCTCCTTGAGCAGGGAGCCGAAGGCCATGTACTTTCGGCCAGCGCCCAGTCCACCATCCGGTTCTTGGTCATGTCCGCACGGCCCGCAGGATGCGGGAGAGGCCTGTGTGGGGAAAGGATCAGCCTGGGGTGGGGGGCAAGGCAGAGCACAAGCCTCCCCCAGCCCAGAGCAGGGCGTGGGCAGCTGTCCTGAGGTTGCCCTCGGCTCCAGCAATCTGGGTTCAACCTGGCCCCCCATCCCCATGGCCTGTCTGTGCGGCGCGGAGACAGCACCTGAGACCTGGGTCATATCCCACAGCCCAGGGGACAGTCACCCGGCGACCATCACAGCAGTGAGTGGGCTTGGATGGAGCTGGCTCCCACAGGCCCATCCCACACAGACCCCCCCACACACACTCAGAGCAGATACCCCAGGACACTTGGACCCCATGGATTCCCAGAGGCTGGGCTGAGGGTGTGACGGCCACGCTGACAGATACAGCCACCACAGCCTGGCAGCCCAGCCCTGCCAGCCTCCCACAATCCAGGCCTAAGTAACTGCCCCCTGTACCCTCGTGGAAAGTTCTGGCTTCCTGGCCCTGGAAAAGGTATTGGGAAAACCCACAGGACCCAGCGCCAGCCTGGCTGCCAACACCCGGGCAGGGAAATCGGTCTGCAGGTGCCGAGAGGTGCTGCACCCTGGGCATCTCACATGCAGCCAAGACTGCAGCTAAGTGACCAATGCGCAGGTGAGGAGCCCTGTGCATCTCTCAGGGCGGCAATGCCAGCATTCACGGCCACCTCACCTGTGTGGATCTTAAAGTCCTCCAGGGGCACAGAGCTGGCCACGGTGCCGATGTGTGAGAGCATGTCCTCAGGGATGCCCGTGGAGGGGCACGTCATGCTCTTGGGCTCCCCATCCACATTGAAGAAGCCTGAGGGGACAGAGACTGTGTACTCTGGACAGTGTGGGGTCTCAGGGCCCCGGGGAACTGGTGCGGGACCTCAGGATACCCACCAGCTCGCCCACCCTCAGCAGGCAACCCTGTGAGCACACTTGAGAAGGCGCACAGCAAGCAGTCCCAACTCTGGCCTCGGACCACCCCTCCCAGTGGCAGGATCACAGCCGGATATCTGCCCCATCCCAAAGAGGCCCTGAGCACCCGACTCTGGGCCTTCTCTTCATGAGCTCTGGCTTTGCTCATATCTCTTCCACAGCATCATGGCGGACACAGGTGCTGGGAAGGCAATGCTCTCTCTTCCTTGCTGCCCTCCTTCCACCCCCTACCCCCCACAGCCTGAGCTGGGTACTGGCTACCCAGCCCACCCCACCGCTCACCAGGCCATGGTGAGTCAAGCCAGTGCTTGATATGCAGGATCTTTTTGTCCTTGGACCTGCCATAGGCCTCTCACAGATCCGGTCATATTTAGCAATTTCTTCCTGAAACCAGAGGACGGGATAGGTGTGACTTGGGGCAGCCAAAGGCCCACACTAAGTTCTAGAACTTTCCATCCAGCTCCTGCAGTATCTTGTAGCCAGAGGCTGAAATCTGAAATCTGAGTTCACATGGATCCTGGACAGGTAGCCCAAGCAATCTGGCTGGGGGAGGGGGTGTGTGGAGGAGTGTTTGCTGTGTGCTCAAGCAGAAAGTTGGGGGCAGACCCATGAAGAAGAGTCACTATCAGTGCTCCCCTGGAGATGGGATGACCACACATCCATAAAGGACCTTGAGGACAAAGGTGGCTGGGGGCCACTTCCTACAGGAAGCCTTCTTGGACTCTTGGTTCCCCATATGGCAGCATCTGTTCCGCTCAGTAGAGTGCAAATGTGCCTCTGCCTCCCTTGATAACTGGGGTTCTTGGGGATCAGAACCACCATTGGCGGCTGCTTTTGGTCACCAGCACGCAGCGTGGCGCTACTGACTCTGGCCACCACTGCAGGGTCCCCAGGACACCTAGGCTTCCTCCCCAGCCAGGCACCTCAAACTCCTGCAGGGTGACGGTGCCCTCGGCGATGAGCTTGTCCAGCGTATTTCTTCAGCACGGGCACCTGCCTGTGGATCTGCTTGTACATGAGCGGCTGCGTGAACATGGGCTCATCCATCTCATTGTGGCCACGTCGGGGGTAGCAGACCTGGAGGGATCCGGCGGGTGGTGGGGGGCCAGGATCGCGCTCTGCCCCCGCCCACCAGGGAGTATGGCTGGCATCAGCATTGCACAACTGGGACACACTGACAGCCCCCCACACCTACCGATCCCTGAATACCCCCAGCCGGTGCGCAGATTGATCTCTGGGGCACTGAACCTTTGATCCAACATCTTCCAGCCCTCAAGGCCCAAGACACGGCAAACCCCTGTGTGGCCCAGTGGGGACAGGCCATGCACCCCCCCAGCCCCACCCGCAGACCCACCAGGTCAACTTCGACGTCTTTGTTGAAGGTGTTCCTCCACTCGGCTGCCACACTGCACACGCACATCACAGCCTCGGGGTCATCTGCGTTCACGTGGAAGATGGGCGCATTGACGACACGGGCCACGTCAGTGGGGTAGGGGCGAGGAGCGGGCCATGCGGGGATCTGTGGTGAAGCCAATCTGCAAAAAGCAGGAGGTGTGGCAGGCTCCTGTTTAGGAAGGAGCGCCAGGGAGGGGCACCTGCCTGGGAGAGCAGAGGGTCAACGGGCTGGGCTGGGGGCATGGATGGTTCTTCAGGGGCGTCCAGGAGCGTCCAAGCAGCCCACACAGAATGTGAAAGCAGAGTAGGGGAGGGCCCCAAAATTGAACTCAGCAGCTATGTACCAGGAAACTGCAGCAGCATCCTGACAAGGGGACCTGCTCCTCACCTGCCCATTTCCAGGGAGGGGGAAGGGGTCCAGAACAACAGGACAGTGGGTAGGTGTTTGCCTGCCATGCAGCCAACCCAGGTTCGACCCTCAGCACCCCATAGGTCCCCAAGAGTTTACAGGAGTGATCCCTGAGCACAGAGTCAAAAAATAAGCCCTGAGCACTGGTGAGTGTGCCCTCCACCCCCCCAAGAAACCCCATTCTTGTGGGTGGGGAAAGGAGGATGCGCCAGGACAATGCCCATCCCTCAGGCCACTCCCTGCATAGTCCTATGGGAGAAGATGAGTCCTGCTGTGCTGGTCCAGGAGACCCAGAGTGGGGACAGCAGGTCTCCTACCCAACGTCACCTCCCTGGAAGCCCCAGAGCAGTGGGGCTAGAAGCAGGATTGGTTCCGTGGGGGTCCCGTCTGGACACACAGTGGGCATGGCTGGACCCTCACCTGGTTATTGACGACAATGTGCGGTGCCGTTGGTGGTGTAAGAGGGCAGGTCACTCAGGTGGAAGGTCTCGTAGACCACGCCCTGGCCGGCAAAGGCAGCATCCCCATGGACCAAGATGGACATGACCTGAGGAGCAGGATATGAGCCCAAAGGACAGCCGGGGCCCCGGACTGAGCAGCAGCGCCCCTGCAGACAGAGACCCCAGGCTTGGCCCCCAGAGCCCAATACCCCGGCCCCAGACTCCAAACTGACATCCCGCCCCTTGGCTCCATGAGACTCACCTTCTTGCCCTGGGCATCCCCAGCGGTAGAACTGCTCAGCCTTTGTCTTCCCTGCACCACTGGGTCCACAGCTTCCAGGTGCGAGGGGTTGGCCACGCAGCGACAGCGTGATATTCCTGTTGGTGACACGGTTGATCCTCTCGTGGTACATGCCAAGGTGATACTTGACGTCTCCAGAGCCCTGAAAGTTGAGGGACCCATGAGGGAGCCTTCCCCCTTCCCCTTGACCCTTCTCAAACAGGCAGACAAGGGCTGGGCAGACGGACAGCTCAAAGGGCTAGAGCACATGCTTTTGCACATGGGAGCCTCGAGTTCAAACCCAGGAGTGACCCCTGAGCATCAGGCCAGGGTAGACACTGAGCATCATTACCGGGTCGACTTCTCCCAGCCCACAGGGGGCCTGGACCCTCCCAGCATTCTTCTCCCAGGAAAGGTCCTGCTGTCTGAGACACTCCCTGCCCGTCTTTCCCCACCTCACCGTCCAGGTCAGCCTGGGAAAGGCCAGCAAGACCCCGGGCCTTTGCTGAGAGCCCAGAGTCCAGGCACTCTTGGCCCCATCCTCTCAGCCATCAATGGCCACAGGATTAAACGGTATGGGCTGCAGTGGCTGTAACAGTAGAGACAGGAAACCGAGACATGGACTCCTACCTAGTCCTTCCTCAAGGTACTCCCAATTACACACACAACAGGCAAAGCCACCGCGCAGAGGGAAACAGGACACCTGACCACCTCAGAGTGCGGGAAAGCCTTTCTAAGCAGTGCAGAGACCTCAGACCAAGAACGGCAAGATGGCTGGAATCTAATCAACTTGTCACAGGAAAAGCAAACCCAAGCGCAGGGTTAACAGGCAGAAACAACAAGCCCAGAACAGTATTTCTAAGACAAATGCAGAGAAAGCTCTAATCCCCTCTCATCTGCAAGAGCCACCAAGCCCCAGAGGAAAATGAGCAAAAGCCATGAGAATTGACAGCAAAAGAAATAGATGGGGCTCAGCGACATGAAAGCTATCACCCAGTTCCGCCCAAAGCGGCACAGTGAAACACGGTCATGCTCCGCCTCCGTGGTGCCAGAGGCAGGAAGAGCAGGCAGAGGCAGGCTGGGGCGCGATGCGGGCCCGATGCAGGTAATGGAGCTCTCACCCAGGCCACTCACACGCCTCCCGACAACTCACTCACTCTGGCCAGCAGCATCCACCCACAGGGGCAATGCACGCCCCAAGGCTCCTGGTGAATGACAACACCTTCAAGGAGCACAGCAGGATCACGAGCGGTGCAGTGTGCTCACAAGCAGGGCTGCTCCGCCGAACGGCCATGTTCCAGTCTGTGTGGAACCTTCCAGAAGTACACACCTTCACATAAACTAAACCGGCCACATCAGCGCCATAGAAGAGCCACAAAGGAAGTCTCACATGAGCAATTTTATCTCCTTTAAGGTGTTTTATTAAAAATTAAAAACACATTTCTCTTTTTATGCAGAAAGACCTTACTGATTTAAGTTTCACAGTTTCAAGTGTGTCTCTCCACAACCACCTGGAAACAAGTTCCCTGATTCCCATTTTATAGAAGAGCAAAATGAGGCACTGAGATGAGAGTGCAAGAAGCGGACACAAAATAAACACGACTGTGGGAAAATTCTAGGCTAAGGGGCGGTGGATGAGGATTCTAGTCCTGCTCGTCCTGCCCTGCCTGGGGACTGGAGCAGTCATTTATTGTCACTCACCAGAACAAAGCACCAGTGCAGGGAACCGAGGACGTGGGCCTTGCCCTCACCAGGTTGACACAGTCATTCAGTTACACGCATGGTCAGAGAAAGTCAGAACACACACACTCTCGCAACACACTCATACATACGCACACCTAAAGTCAGAGCGCATACACACTGACAGATATGGGGAAGGGCTGAACACACACATGCAAATATACTCATACCTGCAACACATATATTACCTGGAGAAGGCCAGAACATGCAAATACACAGATGCACCCTTGAAGGCCAGAATAAGACACTAAAGAGAGGAAGGAGGAACTAGATGACCAGATGACGCAAACGGGAGATGGACAGGTCTGTGGGGTGGGAGAGGAGAGAGAGAAGGCTGTGGGCAGAGACCCCAGTAGGGGCACAGCATGGGTGCCAGGGAGGGTGACGCAGAAACGAGCCTGCACCATCCCGAATCCCCTGACTGCCCTGGGCAGAGAAGTGAAAGGAGGCCCCTGTGTAAGGGCGGGACTCTGGGAACAGAACAGAAGAGCAGTCACAGAGATGAGCACTTTAGGTACTTTCCTGGGCCTCAGCTTCCCTGGCTGCAAACAGGAAGGGTTCTTCTCACTGAGGAGAGAGCTGGAGGGAACTCAGTCACACATCCTAGCCTCTCCCTCACATCCACGTGTCTATCCCGCCTCCAGGGCTCTGTGAGCCAGAAGCTCTTGGCCTGTCCCCATGCACGTGCCAAATACCTGCTCCAGGGTGTCTGGACACCCACCTCATCTGCCGCCTCCAGCTTGGGGTCAAACTGGCAGAAGATCTGCTCCAGGTCCTTGCGGATCACGTTGGCCAGCACATTCAGCCTGCCCCTGGAAAAGGAGGGCTGGCTCTCACGCTTCCCCGACACCCCCCCCAACTCAGAATCCCCAAGTTCCCTGCGGAATCACGGTGGGGGAACTGAAAGTGCCTCACCCTCTCGTCCTATCTGGATCTGTAAGACCATCTGTGGGTGGTCCTGGCACACCAGCTCCCCGGGCAGACAACATGGGCCGTCTCAATGGGACGCCACCCACCCTCGGCAGCCCTCTCACCCTCCCGAAAAGGGAGCCCGACCCAGAATGTGAGCCCTCCTGCTAACAACCATACCCCACCCCACCCACCCCCCACCACTGCACTGGGCAGCGCAACAGGGCAGAGAGGACTGGAGGTCACCCAGGCACCAGAGGAGCCTAGGGTGGGGCTGAGGTCTGATGGGGACCCAGGGTTCCCTGGTCTGAACTTCCCACTGTGGGAGCAGGTTACGCAGGGCGGTACCAAGGGGATGCCTCCCAGTAGCTGGCACCAGCCTCAGGCCCGGCCTCCTGCCCTGAGCGGTTGCACCCCGAAGGGCAATTCTCCCCTGGGTGGGCAGGACTGTGGGAGCCCTGGAGCAGGATGGACACCCCTCGACCCCCCACGCAAAGCGCTCTTACCCTCTGTGGAGGCCTGGCCCCAAAGCCCATCAGCTCCCGGATGCCTCCTCAGCCAGCACCGGCTCAGCACTGCCACATGGGCCAGGGCTACCCCCTGCGCCAAGTCCCCATGCCAACCTCTCCCAGGTGGGCTGATGCCATCACAGTCCACCGGGAGCTCTGCCCCAGTGCCCCATGCCAGGACCCTCATGCCTCTGACATCCAGGGAGGCTGGAGAAATAGTATAGCAGGTACATTTGCTTGCCATGCAAACGGCTGACCTGAGTTCAGTCCCATCTGGTCGCCTGACCCCACCAGGAGTGACCCCTGAGCACGAGCCAGGAGTAAGCCCTGAGCAACGTCAGGTGTGGCCCCAAAAAACAAAACAATAAGGTGTCCAAGTGGACCCAGCCGTAAGCATCTGGAAACAGTTACAGGAAACATCAGCTTGTCCCTGACTTCCCACAGCCCACCCAGCAGGACCCTCGGAAACCCCAGCCTCTGAGCCCAAGCTGCTCCCATTAGCCACAGGTTCCAGCTCAGTGGCAGTTACTGCTTTGCTGCAGCAGCCGTTCAGGTGTTCATCAAGGTCAAAGCAGTCAGAAGCCAGTCAAGGGACCTGAGCGCAGCTCGCTCGAGGAGGAGGAGCCTGGGCGGGGCTGAGTGCCTAGGCCACGCCCTCACCAACAGGGGGGCAGGCCTCGCCAAGCCTCCCTTGTCCACAAGAAGCTACCGTCCTCTAAAACCTTGAACCTCGTGGGCACGGGGCCAACGCAGGTGAGAGAGAAACAGACTGCATACCCCTCACTGGGGGCGGGGGGGGAGGAGGAGGCCCACCTGTGAGGCATGCCCAGGATGACGTTCTCAATCCCCATCTCACTGGACTTGTCGATGATAGTCTTAAGTGCAGGAATCATGACCTCACAGCCCTCCAGGCCAAAACGCTTCTCTGAGGACCACTTCCGGGCCAGGAAGTCTTCAAACCTGTGTGGACGAGGAGACAGGAAAAATGGAGAGTCTGGGCTGGGGGGCAGGGAGGGTCCCTCCCCAGGGCTGGGAACTCCCTGCCCAGAACACAGAGAGCCGCAAAGTCACCTCCCTGGCACAGTTCGGCTCCCAGCCCAGAAACGAGGGTGCTCCCACCTACACCAAACCGGTGAGAAAGAGGTCCAAGTTTATCCCACTGTAGGAAAGATCTCTGCTGGCACCTTTCCCTCACCCACCCTCCGCCCCGACAGTCTCATGACTGAACAGCCGCCACCTCCTTCCTGCCCTCACCGACCCCTTTGCCCCAAAGACTCTCAGCGCAACTCTACTTCTGGCCCACGGCTCACTGCCCCCAACCCTCTCTGCACCCAGCAGCCAAACCAGGTACTCAACGAGGCCTCCCCAGTCCTGGGTGGGACCAGCTGCTGAGAAGCCCAACAGGCAGCGGCAGAGAATGGCGCACCCACAGAGGGGACACCCCCTCTCTTCAGAGGAACACCTTCCTGTCCCACTCTGCCAAGGCCACTCACTGCCCCCACCCCAAGCTATCAGGATCTCCGAGCTCTGCCTGAGCACCGGCCCAGTGTCCCTCATGAGGGCTGGGAGGGAAAGACCTCCCCAGGTGTGCCTCCCCTTCCCGGCCGGCCCCCGCTTTCCTAGGCCATATCCCTCACTGGGACACCTCCACCAGCCCTGGGGCAGGTGTGGCCAGCGTGATCTGACCTCATGGAGCGCACCAGCCGGGCCAGCAGCGTCCGCTTCTCCTCGCTGGAGAACTGCATCACGCTGGGGGTCTCGAACTTCTGCCGGATCCACTGGCACTGCTCCACGTCGTTGATGAACATGAACTCCAGGCCTATGTGCTGGCAGTAGGTGTTCTAGGGGGCAGGAGGGGAGTCCGGGAGCAGCCCTGGCGTCTGGAACAGGAGTGGCAGTGCCCCCCAAGCCTCCCTCAGTGCTCACCTCCAGGCGCGGATGATCTCCCGCAGCGAGAGGGTGCTGTCCGGGCCCCGATGAAGGTGGTTGTGGGCAGCTGGAACTCCTTATCCAGGTCGGCCTCCCGCAGGTCATAGAAGGCTGAGGAAGGACCAAGCAGGCGGGTTGGGGCACAAGAGAGTAGAGGGGGCTCAAGCCTCACAGCATCCTTAGATCTGCCAATAACACCCCCCACCTCCCCACACACCCCTTCCCTCACTCCTCCTGATGGCTGAGAGCTTAAGGGCTCTACATGTCGGGAAAGAGTCCGGGGGTGAGCCCGAGAGGGGGTCTTCGGCGCAGGTCTCCAGAGTGCTGAGCAGGGCTCCAGCTAGTGAAGTGGGGAGAGGGCCAGGCTCGGGCAGCACATGGGGCTCAGTCCCAAAGGCTGGGCTCTGGCCAAATGCAGGGCTCAGACCCAGAGGCCGGGCCCTGGCTGCATGCGGGCTCAGACCCACAGGCCGGGCCCTGGCTGCATGGGGGTGCCAACCCAGAGGTCGGACCGTGGCTGCATGCAGGGCTCAGACTCAGAGGCCAGACCCTGGCTGCATGGGGGTGCCAACCCAGAGGCTGGGTCCTCACTGCATGCATGGTTTCAACCCAGAGGCTGGGTCCTGACTGCATCTGCGGTGGCAACCCAGAGGCTGAGTCCTGACTGCATACGCGGTGCCAACCCAGAGGCTGGGTCCTGCTACATGGGGGTGCCAACCCAGAGGCTGGGTCCTGGCTGCATAGGGTGCCAACCCAGAGGCTGGGTCCTGGCTGCATGGGGGGTGCCAACCCAGAGGCTGGGTCCTGCTGCATGGGGGTGCCAACCCAGAGGCTGGGTCCTGGCTACATGCGTGGTGTCAATCCAGAGGTGGCGCCATCTCAAGGCTCCTCCCGGGCACAGGCTGTCGCTGACTCTAGCACTGGGAGCACGGGGCAAAGGGAGTCTACTCTCACCCAGTTTGTCAATGGTGGTGATCAGGTCTGAGGGCACAAAGGAGTCCAGGTCCGGGTCCAGAATGCCCAGGGGGTCCAGCTGGGCGACATGGTGGCCTCGAATCTGAGACAAAGACAAAGGAGGCAAGTGGAGCTCCTCACCGAGAACGAGATTCTAGGCCGCTGGCCCCTCACTCCCCCTGAACGATTCCTAGGCCCACGCGCCCAATTCCACACACACTCAGATACAGGCAAGGCCACTGGCGCAGCGAGAGCTCATCTACTCAAATACAGGAAAGGAGGGGACAGCTACAAAGACAGTATAGCTGGTAGGGCATTTGCCTTGCATGCAGTCAACCCGGTATGATCCCCCGACATCATATGGTCTCCCCAAGTCCACCAGACGTAATTTCTGAGTGCAAAGCCAGGAGCAACCCTAAGCATTGCCAAAAACAAAAGAGAATAAGAGGAGGTACACCAAATATTCACCACCACGGTACAAGCAATTATGAACCCAGCACCTCCCCAAATGTCGATTCACAGGACATGGGCAGTGGAATAGGGAAGTCCATGCAGGGGAGGAATGCAGAGCTTTCACAGGAAGTCAGGAGGGCTGGAGAGGAAGCTCAATGGGCAGAGTGCATGATTTGCATCCAGGAGGCCTGGGTTCAATTCTGAGCACCACATGGTCACTGCTGGCACTGCCAGGAGTGACCCCAGGAGTGGTTCCTGGCGCCATCAGGTATCACCCACAAGCAAAACTATCTGACCTTTGGAATCTTGCAAATATGCCACTCTAGGACAAAATTAAGTTTGAAAAGTTGAACATCAGGGGCCAGAGAGATAGTACAGGAACAGAGGCACTTGCTCTCCATGCAGCAAACCTGGATTTGATCCCTCGCACCACTATGGTCCCCTGAGTACTACCAGGAATCATCCCTGAGTGCAGAGCCAGGAGAACCTATCCCTGAGCAGAGCTATGTTTGACCCCAAACAAACGAGAGCTGAAATCAGACTGGGAAGATGTGCTCAAAGGGCTGGAGCACATGTTTTATATTCAGGCAGTGTCAGAGGCTACTCCCAGCTCTGTGCTTGAGGCCCACTCCTAGCAATGCCCAGGGGGGGGGGGAATAAGTCTGGGCGAGGGTATCAAACTCAGTCCTCCCACAAACTAAGCATGTGCTCATCACACTGAGGTATCTCTCAGGCCAGGAAATGATATCAAGGACAAGCCTTAATGATTGCATTGAAGTATGTAAGAGCTTCAGCATAAACCCAAGATTATGTTATATTTTAAAACACACACACACACACACAGTACTGAAAAAAGTCTTGAAATTATAACTAAGATCAACTGCAGCAAACACCCTGCACTCCCTGGAGAGTGACTGGTACCAGGGACGGGCAGCTACAAGATGAGTCTGGAGCAACTGGGGCAATGAATGAAGCTGGGACTCAGGCTACAGTTAGAGCCAGGCTAAGGACATCATCTGAACAGACGGAAACTCATCAATAACCATAAATTCACACTACTACACAAAAAAAGAAAGCCTTCATTGGCAATAGGAAAGATTGATCCTACCTTTCCTAGAAAATTTGAAGCTAGAGATATGAAACGAGCTGACAAAGAAAACCTTGGGGCTGGAGCGATAGTCCAGTGGGTGGGGTATTTGCCTTGCACAAGACCGACCTAGGTTCGATTCCCGGCATCCCATATGGTTCCCCCCTCCCCCAAGCACCACCAGGAGTAATTCCTGAGTGCAGAGCCAGGAATATCCCCTGAGCATTGTTGGGTGTGACCCAAAAAAAAGAGACAAAGAGAACCTTTTCCTGATGGAAGCAGTTTTATGTCATAAAGACAAAATTAGAATATTCCCCTTTTGTAAAAAACCACCCCTAATGAGTTAATGTGTCTAAGATGAATTAGTCCTCCCAGAAGCTGAATGATGAAGAGTCCATCACCACCAGGAAGCTGATTTCAAAACAACAACAAAATAGTCAAATCTATATTGGATCAAGCTTCTAGATCTTACTATTTACGGAAATAACAAAGAACACGGGCGAAGTAACACCATGGGGATGCAATCAGCTAACTCCAGACTCAGAACGCTACAGGACAAACAACAGTTTCCTCCAGGGAGGCAAGACAAAGAAAGGCACCTGCGGAGTAAAAGAGGCTGAAGAACCATTTTCAACTTATCCCAAGTTGTGTCTTTCTTTGGATCCTGAATCCTGTTCAAACTGGCAGTAAAAAAATCCTGTGACAAATAGGCAAACGTGGATACCAATAGGCTATGTACTGATATTAAGGACAATTATTGTTACTTTTAAGTATGATGCTGTTATTTAGCTTTTAAAGAGCCTTTACCTCTAGAAATATTGCTGAAATGTCCCATGACTGAAATAGGGTGCCTGGGATTTGCTCCAAAATAATCGCCTCCCCAGTGGATGGGTTGGAGGGAGGTAACACGTGAGTTAGGGTTATTTTCTGTAGGTCTGGGGACAGAGCTAACAGCTAGAGCACTGCAACATGCGCGTTCTGGGGACAGGGTTAATAGCGAAAGCACTGCAATATATGCTACATACACGTGGGAGAACTGGTTTAGTCCAAGCCAGCCCCTCACCCCACTAAAAAGAACAACATGTAGCTCCCAGCATGACTGGGTATGGACAAAAAAAAAAAAAAAAAAAGACTGGGCCAGTAACATTTATCTACACAGTTTTACTTTCCCCGAGTTTGAAAATTCTCAGAACAGGTTTAGGGGGTTGTTTATTTTTAATAGTATGTGCAAATGCATTAAGCTAGAACTCTGCTTCCTACTGGCTACCCGCACGGATCTTGCACAGGTCAGACATGACTTCCACAGGCCTTGATTGTGCATAGCCAGTCACAGACTCTCCTGCAGGGTCCTGGCTAGTGAAAGAACAAAGAGCAGAAACCACCCTGGGAATGATGCTGATAAGGCCCAACTCAGAATGGTACTTTGTATTTCAGAGTTCTACATTCCTGGTGTTTTGTTTCCCCACATCCCTGGCTGGAGAACTTTCTGCTTCTTTCAGCCAGCCAATGAAAATCTAAACTAGCACTGCTGACCAGTCCAGGGCGCCTGTGGCCAGGGAAAGAGGCAGGCACAGTCCTCACCTTTCAGCGTCCTTCCCCACAGGGCTGGCCCCAGGAAATGCACTTACCCGCAGGACACTGTGCAGACTTCTCTGCACTCCTCTGCTTCCATTTGCTTGGGCCCCCCATGCCCACTACTTCCACCTGCAGCAATGGTAGGCACTTGGTGCTGCTTCCCTGAGTCTCTGCCAAGGGCCTCAGGATGCTCCTGCCCATCCTTCTGCACCTCGGCACGCGGAGTTTCTCCCTTGAAAGGCTATCACTGACTCCCAGTGACCCCCCCACCAATGACGCCTGTTACAGTATGAACACCCACAGAGCCCTCCGGTCAGTCCTGCAGAGAGAGGCATAGAACACAGAGCATGAGACTAGGGACGCAGCCATCTAAGCGGCCAGCTCAGAGCAGCTGACTGAGCACTGCCCATCCCATCAACACCAGCACCTGTGCCCCTGAAATGCTCCAACCAAGAGATATTGACCAGGCTCCACCAACCTGACTTTGCTGCCACTGATGCCTTCCTAAGCACTCTTCTAGGTACCCGGGGGACTGCGCTGGGCGAGGCAGGTAACAACCACGTGGAGACCACAAACCAACTAGCACACACACAATGCCAGGGGTGTGATCCGACCACACAGAAAGAGTGAGAGAGCCACACGGACAGAGGACAGGGAAGACAGTGCTCTGAGAAGCCACGAAGTGAGCAAGCCTTCCCTCCGCCAGCACAAGCACCGGTCCTGGGGCCACAGCCACTCACCTGGTAGGCCCGGATGAGGGACTGCACGGCCAGGTGGTCCCTCCACCAGCTTGCTGGTCTTGGCCTGGCTCGAGATGGCCGGCCTGCTCTCAGACACGACAGCCGGGCTTGTGGCTGACCTGGTACCCCAGAGGCCTCCTCGCTGGCTTTCCGGAAGAAGCTGTCCCAGGACTAGGCAGGGGCAGAAACAAGGAAACCATCAGGTTAGGCCTGGGAAGAGTTGGGGCTACAAGAAGCAGCTGATGTTCCTTCATTCCTCCGCTCTCAGGGCTGCCCGAGAGCTTCCTGAGAACTCTCACATCCAGTTCACAGACACACCCAGCTCACCCTAAGACCCAACGTAGCAGGGGCTGGAGGAGGCTGTAAACATGACCAGGGACTTGTTACTCCTGGAGGGACATGCCCTCACAGCCCTGTGAGTGGGGCTGGTCTCTGAGAAGGTTGGCAGGCCCTCCACGCATTCAATGGGCATCTTCAGAGCCAGCAAGTCCACTGCCAGTCATTTATTCTGCAGATGTACAACTATGCCAAAGCCCATCCAAGGTTCCCGGGGACTGTTTATAAAAAGGACAGCATAACCCTCCCCCCACACTCCAAACCGTGATCAATAGGAAACTGATTAAGTCATGGCACATTTAGAATCTTAGAAGATGAAGTGGCCTTTATAAAAAATAAGAGGGCAAGGACTATTATTGTTGATGTGGAATGCTGCCAAGATGGGTAGCAAACAAAGCAGAAGAGGCCTAAGGCTGCTACCGTCTGCAGAGCAGCAAAAAAGTACACAGGCCTGAGTATAAGGACCTCCAAGATCTCTAAGGAAACAATCACATCTGGATGCTTTCCTCCACACACACACCCAACATGGGAGATAGAGGGGCCAAGCCCCAGAGAAAACCCTTTGGAAATTAAATACACAGATGAGCAAATACACCCTAACCCGAAATAATGCCACTTGGGGAGAAATGCTCCTACAGATAGCTGCCCATATGTCAGATAACAACAGCACAGGATGGTGCCAGAGGGCAGCACAGCGGGTAGGGCATCTGCCTTGCGTGAGGCTGACCCGAACACGCCTGACCTGGGTTCGATCCCATATGGTCCCCTGAGCACCGCCAGGAGCAATTCCTGAGTGCAGAGCCAGGAGTAGCCCCTGAGCATCACTGGGCGTGACCCCAAAAAAAAAAAAAAGCACAGGACTCTGCATGCTGTGCTCACAGCCAGACATGCACAACAAGGCAGAAGCCTGTGAAGGGAATTGGTGTGGCACATCCACACCACAGAATACTACGTAACTCAAACTAAGAATGATGAGACTTTTGCTGTAGATCCTAGATATGTAGAGACAGTAGTAAAAGACTGGAGCAGGGGCCGGAGAGGAAGCTCAAGGTACTGAGTGCCTGTTTTGCCAGAAGGAAGCTGAGATTTGGAATTTGGAACCTCCACACGCTTCCCATCACTGGGTACAACCCCTCCCTCACCTGACCCCCCTCCCCCCAAGCCAGAAGAAAAGCCCAGAGACACAGCATCTGTTACATTCACAGCTGAGTTTCAGAGGCCAATCCAGAGTCATGTTTACAATACATTCACCAACTCTCTAAAAGGATAAGAGAGAAACTAAGGATAAACCGGGACAGACAAGCGGGCACTCAGCATGGGGAAGCTTCTCCTGGTGTGGTCAGGACTAGCTGTGAAGCCAAACCACCAGCCCCAGGAGAGCTACTCGCTCGCCCGCCCAGCATGAGCTCAGGCTCTCACGAAGCAGGCGTGCAGACTGACAAAGCCACACCAGCTGCCCAAGGCCACTGGGTGGCCAGCGACAGCTGCCCTGGCTCCCCACAACCCAGCCAGAGCTTCCCCCACCTCCCCAGGGTGGGCCGCTGACCTTGTGGACGCTCTGCGGGTTTTCCAACCAGGCGAAGTACATCTCCTCCATGTAGCTGGAGCCGCCTCCACCTCTGCTGCCCGGGAAGGCAGCTGGCGGCCCCGAGGATCCGCTGCGCACCTGGACATCACAGGGCACGAGGAGGCGCACAGCCCGTGCCCCAAGCCGGGAGGAGAGCAACCTCAGCTGGCTCATTCTGGACAAAGACACGGGGGACAGGCATGTAATTCCGCCCGGTGCTGGGGGAGGAAGTTCCACAGATACTCAGCTGTGATCTGAGTCCGAGGGAGCAGGTGACTGAATAGGTAGTGATGGGTCAGAGGGAGACTGGCAGCCTCAGTGCTGCATGGCGCCATCCAGCCTCCCTAATTCCAGGAAAAGCACCCAGGCGCTGCCTCAGGGGGTGCCGCCAGAAACCCAAGCCCATTCTGAGGTCACACGGCACCATCCAGAGCCATCTAAAATGCACTAAATGTACCCAAAAACTCAGCCAAGAGGGTCCTATGGGTGCTGATGTGCCACACTGCAAGGTCAGGGAAAGGTAAGAGAAAAGCTGGGCAACAGTGTGGAAGGGGAAAGAAATACTACAGTGGATAGGGGGATTGCCTCGCACAGCAGCCTACTCAATCCCCAGGACCTCATGGGATGCCCTAAGCATCACCACGTATGGCCAAAATAAATCTCCCCACAAAAAAAAAAAAAAAAAAGCACTAACCCTTCAGATAGATACACCCGGCAGAGCAGAAACCAGCTTTCCCTGTTGCATGCAGCTGCTGTGCGGCTGCGCGATTTACCTCCAAATTACCATGAATATTCTACCCACATCTCTGAGAGAGCCCCACAAAGTAATGAGAGTATAGCGCCGCACGGCAGAGCCTGGCAAGCTGTCCGATGCGTCTTCAATATGCCAAAACCAGTAACAAAAATGTTTATTTTCCTGACCCGAAAGAGCCCTTTAATACGGCAGCAGTAAGAAAGGCGAACAAGCAGTGCTTGATAAAATTTCAAGGCCATGCTAGGCTGCTAAAACGAAGGACTAAAATGACTGTCTGTACTTTCAATGCACGTACGCTGGCATCGGAAGCATATATTGAGGACCTGATGGTACAAGTGCAAAAGATCAAGTACGACATCATTGGTCTGACTGAGACAAAGGAGGCGCCAGTCGCATCATGCTGTATTTGACACCGGAGAAAACTGTTCCTTGGAACATGCGATGAAAGAGGTGTTGGTGGCATTGGTGTCCTTGTCAATATGAACATGGCCATCAACATTGATTCATTTGAATGCCTAACAAACGGGATAGGACGATTACACTTGAAGAGATGTGGCCCACTGCCAGCAATTTCTATCTTCATTATCTACGCAACAACATCCACATACAAAGGAGATGAAATTGAGAAATTCTACATGGAACTGGAGGAGTTCTAAAAAAAGATCACACCTTCTACAAGATCATAGTCGGTGATTTTAATGCCAAGATAGGACCAAGAAGATTGGCTGAAGAACTCCACATCGGGACCCATGGCCTAGAATGGAATGAACAGGGTGAGAGACTATCTGAGTTCATCATGTCCACCAAGACCATTCATGGGAACTCACAGTTCCAGAAGGCTGAAGCGAAACGTTGGACATGGGAATCTCCTGGTGGACAGTTCCACAATGAAATTGACCACATCATCTTCAATCGACGGTTTTGTTTGACCAATGTTGCTGTCGCCCCCAAATTCCAAACAGGATTGGACCACCGTCTCCTTCACGCAAAATTCTACTTCCCGCAACGGGAAAAAAAGGCTGCAAAGTTTAAGAAGAGAACTCCCAGAACGACCACCAACTGGGAACTCTTTGGCACCATTGCAGCAACATGGGAAGATACCACCATTGACAACATCGATGAAGAATACAACCGACTGGTTCAGCACCTCCATGATTGTGCGAAGAATGCCGAGAAAGAGAGAAAGACACAAAAGGGCGCCTGTCTTCAGAAACTCTCAAGCTCATTCGCCAACGTGGCAAGGCGCGAGCCACAGGAGACCAAATGCTAACGTCCAAGCTTGCTAAACGGTGCAGAGAAGCGATAAAAGAAGACCTCAAAGACAGAAGAGCAGAAATACTGGAAGATGCAGCAGAAGCCGGGAAAAGCATTCACACCGCCCCGCCTGTCCTTCGCCAACTATAAGACCAAGATGACTGCCCTCCGACGCCCTGATGGATCTATCACATCTTCCAGAAAGGCAATGGAGAAGATTATCCATGACTTCTACTCAGATCTCTTTGATAGCCACATCCACCTGCCCACATACCAAATTCCACAGGATAGATATGTCATTCCCAACGTTCTCCCTTCTGAAATCCGACATGCCATCTTGTCAGTAAAGAAGGGAATAGCACCAGGCCCAGACAAAGTCAGACCTGAACACCTGAGAATCTGCCGTCGGTACTCATCAATACACTAGCTCGGCTCTTCACACGCTACCTGTCCGAATGCAAGGTACCCTCCCAATGAAAAACCAGAAGAACAGTTCTACTGTTCAAGAAGGGAGATATTCACGACATCAGCAACTATCGCCCATTTGCCTGTTGTCTGTCATCTACAAGCTGTTTACACGAGTCATCCTGAACAGGATTAGCAGAACACTAGATGAAGGACAACCATGCGAGCAAGCTGGCTTCCGGAAAGGATTCAGCACATTTGACCATATCCACACAGTAACCAAGCTCATTGAGGTTTGTAGGGAGTACAAGATGCCACTCGGTCTCACGCTCATTGATTTACAGAAAGCCTTTGATTCTGTGGAGACTGAAGCAGTCATAGAAGCCCTAGCCAAACAGGGTGTTCAAACACAATACATCAAGATCCTTCGTGAGCTGTATTACGGATTCACCACCAGGATCTCACCATTCTACAAAGAAGTGATCATTGATGTCAAAAGAGGGGTGCGGCAGGGTGATACCATTTCGCCAAAACTCTTCAGCGCCACCCTCGAGAACATCATGGGACAATTAAAATGGGAAGGAATGGGAGTGAAGATAGATGGTCGGCAACTACACCACCTCCGCTTCGCTGATGACATCGTTCTAATAACACCAAACATTAGCCAAGCAGCACAAATGCTGGCTGACTTTGACCGAGAATGTGGAAAGATAGGTCTACAGCTGAATCTAAAGAAAACAATGTTCATGAAAAATGAGCTAGTTCCAGAGGCCCCATTCACTCTCAATGGAACAAACATCTCTGAATGCAGCACTTATGTGTACCTAGGTCGAGAAGTCAACATGAACGACCTAACACCTGAGCTGCGCAGGAGGAAGAGAGCGGCATGGAATGCCTTCAAAGGCATCGAAGAAATAGCTAAAAGAACAAAGAACCTCCGGCTCCGGGCACATCTCTTTGACTCCACCATTCTCCCTGCATTAACACAGGCCTCAGAGACCTGGGCCCTACGAAAGCAAGATGAGAATGCTATTCGGGTCTCCCAGAGAGAAATTGAAAGAGCTATGGTTGGAATATCACACCTCACTCAAGTGAGAGAAGGAATCGGAGTTCTGACCTCCGTCGCTATTCCAGAATCAGGGACGCTGTCTCGTTTGCCAAGGCATCGAAAATCAGATGGGCTGGACATGTAATGTGATTTGGAGACAACCACTGGACTAGAATGCGATTACCGACTGGATCCCACAGGATGTCAAAATATCACGTGGCCACCCACCTACAAGATGGTCAGATTTCCTCGTCAAGACCCTGAAGGAACGGTTTGAGGCTCTTCATATTCCTGAATCAACCAGATGCCATTGGGCTACATTGGGACGTGATAGGGTCCAATGGAAATGTTACTGGTGCCCGCTCGAGCAAATCGATGAATAACGGGATTCAAGTGATCAAGTGAACCCTTCAGTGTATGTATTGCAAACCACAATGTGGAAAGGGAGAGGGAGAGAGGGAGAGGGGGAGGAGGGGAGGTGGAGGGAGGAGGAGAGAGGAGAGAGAGGGAAAGAGGGAGAGAGGGAGAGAGTGGAAGCGGGAGAGAGGAACAGAGAGAGAGGGAGGGAGAGAGGGAGGGAGAGAGAGAGAGAGAGAGAGAGAGAGAGAGAGAGAGAGAGAGAGAGAGAGAGAGATGTGCTTGTCATAGAGGTAGGTTGGCCAGGGGCATGTGGGAGTTAGTGGAGAGAAACTGGGGACATTGGTGCTGGGAAATGTGCTCCGTGAAGGGATGCGTCGCGAACACTGTATGACTGAATCCCAATCATAAACAGCTTTGTAATGGTCTATTTCACAGCGTTCAATTAAAACAAAAAATGGCAGAAAGATGCTGGCAATGAGTATCTCAGGTTTCTGCGAAGGGCTCTGGTACTTGACACCAAGAGGTCACTAACAAAGGCCTCCGCAGGGCCCGCTGCAAGCTGGAGGATTGGGGCTCTGATAAGGGGAGTGTGACAGGGAGCAGAGCAGGACAGACGGGAGGAGCTCCCAGGACAAGCCCTGCTCTCCGCCACGCCGGCTACCGCCTCCCAGCTCCAGCTGGCACCCAGGAGTTACTCTTCAAGGCCGTGTTCTCCCTTGAACTCTTATCTCGCTTGCTTGTCTCTGTTCCTTTCCTTATTCCCACTCTGGAGAAGCCTGTGTTCTCACTCGAACATGCACTTCTCACTCTCCTCACATCTTTCTAAATAAGTTTCAATAAAAATGTTCTTGCTTCACCAAAAAAAAAAAAAAAAAAACCGTTTGTACATGGAACTCGTCACTCAGCACAGCCAATAGCTCGGGCAACTGACAGGCTGGCAGTCCTCTCAGACCAGGAGGTAGAAGAACCCAGAGCTCATCACGTGCTATTAGTTGTGGAAAATTCCTGAATAATGAGCTTTCAAGGGGAGGTGGAGGAGGCGGGTGACTTCCCTCTCCATGCACCACACCCCAGGACAGGTGGTCTAATAGCCCCATCAATCCCAGATTAAGTACCTCTAGTGCTCCTAAGAGAGCGCTAAGGCCAGACAAAATGGGGGGGGTAGACAGGCCTCCCCTGAGGCCACTGCTGCCCCCGACCCCAGCTATGGGGCCTACACGGGAAATGCCAAGTAGGAACTCTTTCCCCCAGCGCAGTCTGTGAAGGGAGGACAGGGCGGAGCTGCCACACCCAGTGGACACGCGAGAATCCTCTATTTCTCTCCCACTCCAGAGAAAGTCCGTCAGGGCAGGGGAAGCTTCAAAGCTTCCAGGTCCCAGGGACCGCCCCCTCTCCATCAGCTTCAACGAGAACTCTCCAGCTGGACCTTCCACAAGGGGTGGGACCCCAGGAGAGGACACTGCCCTTCCAGCCCCTTTCTGCTCTTCCTCCCATGCCCACCACCTCTAACTCACATGAGCCAACACAGGAGACCTCCTCAAGCAAGAAAACGTGGGGACATCAAGGGCAGTAAATCTAAAGAGAAGAAATTTTTTAAAAAATCAGTTCCACAGCAGGGGGAAAGAATGTGCATTAGGCTGAAACCTGAAGCCCAGCTTCCCTTAAGTCCAGCCCAGAAACATCTTGCCACAGGGTTAGTTAGTTAGCCCTGCAAGCCCGGGATGCCTGGAGTAGCCCACAGTCACTGTTGGGCCACGGTCAGAGAGCCCAGGATTGGCCTCCTTCCATCATCCCCAAGGACTGAGCAAATACCCAGAAGAGAGCCACTTGGCTCAGAAATTACTGGCCTGAGACATCACAACAACCTAGACAGCTTAGCAAATCCTACTATTTCCTCTATGGCAGCAAAAGACCCAGAGAGGGGCCAGAATGATAGTAGGGCACTTGCCTTGCACAATGCAAACTCAGGATCTGTCCCCAGCACCCTATATGGTTCCCAAGCCCCACCAGGAATGCCACTGTGTGTGGCAAAAATAATAAGCCAGATACCCAAACCATCCCCCATGGAAATAAACATAAGTATACAGTGAGAGCTGGGGCACTTTTTTCAGAGTGCATAAAACCCTTTCAACAATCACACGAGGCAGGCATGTACATTAGCCTACCTTTAGAACAGAGAAACTGAGGCACAGGAGGCTAATTAGTTTATGAACCTGTCTGGTTCCAAGGCTGTGTCCTCCTTATGGAAGAGTCAAGATTTAAACCCAGGACTGGAGAGATAGCCCAGGGAGTCGCACACACTCTGCACACACGAGGGCCAGCGTTGCTCCACCACACGTTCATTTCCACACACAGAGCACCTCCCGGGAGTGACCCTGAGCAGAGCCAGGAGTAAGTAGCCCTTAAGCACCGCCAGATGTAGCGCAAAAAGCCAAAAGAGGACAAATAAAAGGTACGGCAAGGCCAGACAGAGTACAGGGGTATAGGCACTTGCCTTGCTCGTGACTGACCTGGATTCAATTTCTGGCACCCCAAGTACTACCAAGTGAGACTTCTAAGCGCAGAGTCAGGAGTAAGCCTTGGGCATAGCCAGGTGTGACCAACAACCATAATTTTTTTAAAGTAAAGAGATCACCAGATTTCTCTGGGTGAGGAGACACTTTCCAGTGGCTGCAGTCAAAACGGCCCTGTCTTTTTGTTTTTTTGTTGTTTCTTTTTTTTTAACGAGAAGCAGCCTCACCTGTTTGTATGCTCAGGAGTCACACCTGCACCTGTGATCAGGAGTCACACCTGTGCCTGTGATCAGGAGTCACACCCTGTGATCAGAGGCCACATGTGGCTCAGTGCTCCAGGGACCTTATGCAGGGCCCCAGGGTTGAGCTGGAATTGGCCAGCTGAAAGCAAGCACCTTCACCCCTTTCCTGACTCCAGCAGAGCTGCTCTTTCTGAAGGCTCCACCCCCACACGAGCGCCAACCTGGGAACAGTGTTTTAAAACACCCACAGTGTGGGATGGCTGACCTTCACCTGGCCTGGCAGGAAGGTTGCCAGAGGCTGCCAAGAGGCCCAAGCGCACCTTCACAGGTCGGGGTCACAGCAATCTGTGTTGGGCACCAAAGTGCCTGCCCGCCCGTCGGGTTCTGCCCAATGAAAGCAACCCCCAAGAGTTGTCAGGCGCTCTACCCCACCCCCAAGCACAGCCGCTAGGGACAAGGTCAAAAAACATCCCGCCCAGGCCCCCCAGGTTGCAAACATCCTCCAGCACGAAGTTTCCCCACAGGGCTGCTGCCGGGGCTGCTGGTCACTGCAGAAAAACATCAGTTAACAGGCCGGAGGGAGAAGGGGCCTCTCAGGACTTTCAAGGTGGGCGGCAGTCCTGTCGCTGACTCCCTAAACAAGAAGGAGGGAGAACGAAGTGGAGCAGCGCCTAAGGTGCAGTTAATTAGGCGCGCCGCACCCGGATAGGTCAAAGAGGTTACCCTACACCCCTTCTCCCACGTCTGAGTGCGAGAAGCGGCAGCCTGGCTAGCCCGCCCGAACGCCACCAGTCCTGCCTCGCGTTTCCCCATCTGTGTCTCCTACGGTGGTTAAGACGGTCTCTAAGAGTCCCGGCTATAAACACCGGGTCTCGAGACTTCAAAGCAGCCTGCTGGTCCTCTTTTGAGGCACGCAACGTTAAACCCTTCCAACCCAGGAGCGGCTCTCTGAACCCTCAAGCCTAGCCCCCCAAAACACACACGCTGAGCCGCCCCGGGCCATTAAAGGCTGCATGGGCAGTCTTCGGGCTGGAGAATCCCTTCGGATGCTGGAGAAACCCCGTGGATGCCCGAACTCCCCCATCAGAGTGTTGCTCCTTTAGGCAAAACTCTGCCCTCCAGGTCTCGATGTAAGAAAAAGGCCGGGGGTCCCTGGGGAGGCCGTGGCCAGCACACGGCGAAGCCAAGGTCACGCCACTCCCCCTTCCCCCCTCCCCGGCGGGCGAGGCTTCGGACTGCAGGCAGGAGCCCCAGGAAGACGGAGCCCAGAGAGGGGCCAGCCGGCACAAGGAAAGAAGGCTTAGGACACGGAGAAAGGGGCTGCCGCGCTCACCGGGCCGCGGGGTAGCCGGGTCCCAAAACAGCAGATGAGGGGTCTGCACGCCGGGGGTGCGCGGCGCCCGTGCCAATTACCTGGGTCACGTGATGCACTGACGCCCGCGGCCCGGGAGCGCGCGCCAGAATCTGCGCGTCATGACGTCCCCGGCGACGCACCGCCCCTGGCCCCGCCTCCTGCCCGCGACTCTGTCCGTGGTGCTGATTTCCCGGTCCCGCCCCGAAGCTTCCCAATGCCTAAACATTTCCAAAAATAAGCTAAACAGACGATTGCTAGCAGTGGTAAATGGGTGAGCAGGTTTGTGAAAAAAAATTCTCTGAGAGAATTGTAGGCAAAGGAAAAGTTTATTAGGGGGAAACAGAGGCTTGAAAAGTAACATCAAACCTTTATTTCTGAGTAAAAGACCCAGAGTCAAAGAGTCCTGGAGCTTTGCCCAGGATTCTATTTTCTTTCTTGATTGTGAGAGGCTTGGAATCTATCTGCATAACAGATCTAGGGGGTAAGGTTTGGGATAGTTCCTTCTTTTTGTTCAGATGCATCTGACTGATAAGCATTTTGCTGAGCTGCTAAATGTTAGCAACTATACCTTGCTCATGGGGGAAAATACCTTTGTTCATGGTAACAAAATAACCTGAGACATCTGGAAGGGGTAAGATGATAGCCCAGTGGGTAGGGCGTTTGCCTTGCACGCACGCGGCCGGCCTGTGCCGGCCTGGGTTCGATCCCTGGCATCCCCATATGGTCCCAGATCATATGGGATGAGGAGTAATTCCTGAGTGCAGAGCCAGGAGAAACCCCTGAGCATCGCCGGATGTGACCCAAAATAAGCAAAAAAAAATGTATGAATTGTATCTCCCGGTGCTTCCCTTGCTAGCTTCCTACATCCTAGTTTTGAGTCTGGTAACAAAGAATCTGTTGATCAAAGCCATTTTATAACAATGTCACCCTTTAATCTCAAAGTAGATGTGCTCCCCATAATACTCAGAGTTCGTGAAAAGACAGTGTATGGAACGATTCATGAAATCAGAGAGAAACTGAAAAAATTCACCTCAGAAAGCAAGACTGAGTCAGAAATGGAAGGTCTCCTCAAGGCTCTGAGTGTGTTTAAAATTCAAATTCCAGGCTGGAGAGGTAGGAAGTTGGTTGAAGTACAGTACTAACAAACCTAGTTTGATCCCTCTAATTACCTGGTCCTCTGAGCCCTGCAGGAATAACCCCCCAGCATCCTCAGGGGTAGTCCGCAAGTCACTCCTCCTCCCATTAAAAAAAAACTCAAGGGGCCGGAGCGATAGCACAGCAGGTAGGGCGTTTGCCTTGCACGCAGCCGACCTGGGTTTGATCCCCGGCATCCCATATGGTTTCCCAAGCACCGCCAGGAGTAATTCCTTAGCAAAGAGCCAGGAGTAACCCCTGAGCATCACCGGGTGTGACCCAAAAAGCAAATAATAATAATAATAATAAAAAAATAAAAAATAAAATAAAAACTCAAATTCCAGGAAGAATGTTGTTAATCAACTTTCTGCTGATGTAATGATCTGGTCTGGCCTGATGTGAAAAAGATGGGGACTGGATTCACTATCCAAAGAACACATGAATTGAGACTTAGACCTTGGGATGTCAGTAAATCAGTAAGTAGGAGTGCATTCAAGAGGGCAGGGGTGGGAGGAAATCAATACACACTCACTACCAGCCCCCAGCAAGAAAGAAATGTTAGCTAAAATGAAATATTACCACTGCAATGAATGGAAAAAAGCTTTATTTTTATTTTTCAGAGTTTAAAGTTGAAGACTGCCTGGAAGAATAAGGTAACAGAGTTCAACTTAACTGCTTCATGTACCCCCCATGCAAGTATGATTTACATACTATTTCTACAAGTGGATCTTTCCCAACATAGGAAATATAATCATATTTTTAAGTCATAGAATTTGTCTTCCGATGGGAATGTGGCGATTCCGAACATCCTGGCTGAAACAAAAACTAAAAATACATTTGGACTTTGAGACTTTCATGAAACAGGAAATATTGTAGAGAGGAGGATGCAGAAATCAGGGATAACAATTGATCATAAGCTGTATAGTTAGACAGATTCATTACCTGGTATCACATATTGCTATATTTAGCCATCTTCTATTTGGTTAGGTTTGGTTTGGTTTGATTTTATTTTGTTGAGCCACATTCAGCACTGCTCAGGGGCTACTCCAGTCTTGGTGCTGGGGAAGAAGGCTGGGGAATCCCATGGTGCCAGAGACTGAACTCAGAGTTCTGACAAGTAAAACTTGCACTTCAGTCCTGTGAGCCACTTCCCAGGTCTCTAACTGACCTATCCTCCCATAAGACAATCTCTGCAAGGACTTAGAAAGTAGATGGACCCAGGCTGCCAATGCAGGACTTTTACATTAGAAATAAAAAGGTTTTGTTTTTCTTTAGGGTCCACTAAAAAGACATCTGCAAAATTCACAACCTCAACCTGAAGGAATATTGGAGGGTCTCTTGAACTGGAAGGAGGAGAAAGAGGAAGAGGAAGAGGAGGAGAAGGAGGAGAGCTGTAATTGAGAGCTAATAAAACCAGAGTGTGAAGTTAGACCTGTAAAGTAAGAGTTTATTAGGGAGAGCACTGGTCAGAAGAACAGAGCAGCAACTGAAGGGGAGGCTTGTCCCGCACAGGCTTGGAGCCTTTTATCTGCTAGGTTCCTCTTTTGTGTAGAAAGATTAGGTGAGGCATAACGTTGTTTTTAGGAGAGGAAGAGATGGTCTGCGAGGTAGGGGAGTGAGTGGTGCAGGGAACACAGGTGAGATGGCGGAAGCCGTGAGACCCTGGGAGGGAGAACCTGCAGGTGTGGAGAGGGGGGTGGGGAGTACAGAGCATTTCCGGGCCTTTTTAGGCCTTTTAGCAGATCCATGATGCAAAAATGAGGTTTTCCCCCAGGGGAACTAAGTTGGTCCTCACCTAGGTTTTTTCCCCTCACAGCTTATACAAAGGCAGAGCAGGGAAATGGGAACTACCTAGAAGAAAGTACTGCTGGTGGTCTAAGCCAGGTGGAATGGAGCAGCCCATCGTGAGAGGATTGAGCCTCTATGCAGAGGGTCATGGAACATGAACAATGTTTTAAGTTGTGAAGCACATGAGCAGATTCGCCTTTAAAAATGCTTTCTCTAAAGGGATATTAAGAAATCTCTTCCATTCACAATTGAGCCACAGAAAATCAAATACCTAGGAATCAGCTTAACCAAGTGTTTAAAGGGCCTATACAAAGAGAACTACAAGACACTGCTTCAAGAAATAAAAGAGGACACGAGGAAATGGAAACACATTCCCTGCTCATGGATGGGGAGAATTAACATTGTCAAGATGGTAATACTCCCTAGAGCTTTGTACAGATTCAATGCGGTTCCTATAAGGATTCCCATGACATTCTTTAAAGAAATTGACCAAACACTCCTGAAATTCATAAAGAATAATAAACCCCCAAGGACAGCTAAAACAATCCTTGGGAAGAAGAAGATGGGAGGCATCACCTTTCCCAACCTCAAACTGTACTACAAAGCAGCAGTAATTAAAACAGCATGGTTCACTGGAATAAAAACAGACCTGTTGGACCTTATGGAATAGAGTTGAGTATCCTGACACCCACCTCAAAGATACATGATCAGTTAATCTTTGATAAAGGTGAAAAGAGTCCAAACTGGAGTAAGGAAAGCCTCTTCCTTACAGTGGTGCTGGGAAAACTGGACAGCTACATGTAAAAAATCCGAATTTGGACCTGTGTCTAACACCTTGCACAAAAATCAGATCAAAATGGATCAAAGATCTCAATATTAGACCTGAATCCATAAAGTACGTTGAAGAAAATATAGGAAAAACCCTCCACGACATTGAAGCTAAAGACATCTTCAAAGGTGAAACACCATTAACAAAGCAACTAGAAGAAAATATAAACATATGGGATTACATGAAACTGAAGAGCTTCTGCACCTCGAAAGAAACAGTGACCAAGATAGAAAGACAGTCCACAGAATGGGAAAGAATATTCACCCAATACCCATCCAATAAGGGGTCAATATCCAGGATATATCAGGCACTGGTACAGCTATATAAGAAAAAAAACAGCCAACCCCACTAGAAAATGGGGAGAAGAGATGAACAGAAACTTTGACAAGGAAGAAACCGAATGGCCAAAAGGCATATGAAAAAATGCTCATCATCACTAATCATCAGAGAGATGCAAATCAAAACAACAATAAGATATCACCTCACACCACAGAGAATGGCCCATATCCAAAAGGGTAAAAGCAACAAGTGCTGGCGTGGATGTGGGGAAAAGGGGGACTCTCATACATTGTTGGTGGGAATGTCGACTTGTACAACCTTTCTGGAAAACAATATGGACATTCCTCCAAAGACTAGAAATTGAGCTCCCCCTTTGACCCAGCCATACCACTCCTGGGAATATACCCTGGGAAGCCAAAAACACACAGCGGAAACACAATCCACACTTTTATTTTCATAGCAGCACTATTCACAATAGCCAGAACCTGGAAACAACCAGTATGCCCGAGAACTGATGACTGGATAAAGAAACTGTGGTACATCTACACAATGAAATACTATGCAGCTGTCAGAAAAAAATGAAGTTATGAAATTTGCCTATAAATGGATGGACATGGAAAGAATCATGTTGAGTGAAATTAGTCAGAAGGAAAGAGAGAGACATAGAATGACTGCATTTATTTGCATGACATAAATATACCAGGTGATCTTACCAAAAGTGGAAATTGCCACAAGTGCGTGGGAGTCAGAGGTTAGGTAAGATAGAGAAGGGAACATGTGTGAATAAATGTCAAAAGGCCTGATACCAACATAGAACTGAGCATTAAATAGCATTAAATACAAACAAAAAATGCAAATGATGGCTTCTAAGTGTACATAGTGCAACCCACAATGTGTGGGAGAAGGAGGAGAGAGAGAGGGAGAGAGAGAGAGAGAGGAGATAAAGAACCTGCCATTTAGGCAGGACGTGGGAGGGGGAGGGAATTGGGGGGCATGGGTGGTGGGTGATGGGCACTGGTGAAGGGCGGTGTGCTGGAACACTTTGTGACCGAAACCCCCAAGCATGAACAACGTTGTAATTGTATATCTCATGGTGGTATAATAAAATGTTTTAAAAAAATGCTTTCTCTGCTGCATTACCTCCAGAGAGTATCTCTCCACACCCCCATGTGCGTGCATGCATGCGTGTGTGTGTGTGTGTGTGTGTGTTTGTCTTGTTTTGGGGCTGCACCTAGCTATGCTCAGGGTTTACTCCTGCCTCTGTGCTCAGGGATCACTCCTGGTGGGACTCAGGGGACCATTTAGATTTCCTTATATTGAACCAGGCAATCACATGCAAGGCAAACTCCCTAAGATTACTCAGGCCCCTTTCTCTCTTCTTACTGTGAAACAAAGGTGAAACAAACAAAAGAAATTCATTGCCAAGAGGTCCTTTAGTAACTATGTATCTCACTGTGATTCAATTTAAAAAATCAATCAATAAATAAAAATTAATTTAAAATATTATGTAGGAAATATGACAAGTGAGAGGTAGAGAGAGAAGAAAGTGAAAGAGAGAGCTCACAACACATTCCAAAGGTATTGTGTGTTTCTTCAGAGAGAAGAGATGACCTTTCATAGGAATTATAGATCCCAAATTGGGATGCCAGTACTCCCAGCAATGGAGTACACCCCATAAAGCCAAATAAAAGTGGTACACCATGGGCAGTGTTCCCCCTATAATAAGTGGAAAATAGTTGCCTACCTAGACAAGTGTCAGTGACTCCAAGACCAGACTGAGAAAATACATCTCCCTCATCCAAAGGTGATTTTTTTTTTAGTGTCTTTCTAAATTTCCCTTCTCGGTGTCCACTGACAGGGGGCTCTGTTTCAAAAGGTTCACTGAATCATCCCAAGCAGTACACGGAACTTACTCCGGGCTCAGCTGAATCATCTTCTGAAGGGTCTTAATTGGTCCTTGATGGGCTTGGTTCTGACTCTTTTTAGCAATTCACCTGAAATTCATTGTCAAGAGGTTCCTTTATTTGCCACCTGCTTCAATTGGAGGGACGCGAAGAGTGGCAAAAAAAGTGAGAGCAGGGGGCTGGAGCGATAGCCCAGCGGGTAGGGCATTTTCCTTGCGCGGCCGGCCCAGGCCGGCCCGGGTTCGACTCTCCGGCATCCCATATGGTCCACCGAGCACCGCCAGGAGTAATTCTTGAGTGCAGAGCAAGGAGTAACCCCTGAGCATCACCGGTGTGACCCAAAAAGCAAAAAAAAAAAAAAAAAAAGTGAGAGCAAAAAATATATCCCAGTGAGAGGCAATAATACTCTGGCAGGAAAGATGGGAAAAGAAAGACAGAATTAGGGAGATATTTAGAAGTCATCTCCAGTGAGAGGCAATAATACAATAGCAGAAAAAAAATGAGAAAGAAATACAGAATTTAGAAACCTAGAGGTCAGTTCAAGGGCCAGAGGGAGCTCAAGAGGCTGAGTGGTATATGCTTTGCATCCTGGTAGCCTGGGTTTGCTCCCCCCCATACCACATGATCCAAGCATCACTGGACGTGATCCCTAAGCTCTAACCTGGAATTAACCTTTGAACATCACTAAGGAGTGCCAGGTGAGGGCCGGAGAGATAGTACAGTGGGTAGGGCATTTGCTTTGCACATGGCTAACCCAGGTTCAATCCCCGGCATCCCATATGGTCCCCATAATTCCTGAGTAAGGAGCCAGGCATAACTTCTGAGCATTAGCGGGGGTGTGACCTTAAAAGCAAAAAAAAAAGTGTCAGCAGTAACCCTAAGATGCTTCTGTGTGCATAGGTGCACGTGCACGCACATCGCACACGCGCTGCACACACACACACACACACACACACACACACACACCAGAAATAAGCTCCACAGGGCCAAGCAATTGATGATATATGAGTGGCGAAGGTAGCAATAGTTCACAGGTTTCTGATCTTAGTGACTGGGAGGGCAATGAAACATCTATGAGTTTGGAAACAGGAGGAAAGGAAGTCTGGGAGCAAGTTTTTAAGGTGACACTACCGCCTAAGCAAAATGAAGAACAGGTAAAACAGAATCTGGGTAAATCAAAAGGCACCAGAGAGCCCCCTGAGTGGTCTTCAGAGAGTGGGGGTGGGGAAGGCTAAAACAGACTGGCCCGAGGTGTGAAGTTTGGAGAGTGTGACCACCTGTCCCTGGGAGAAGCTGCCCTGTTGCATTCTATTGACTGTGATTGGGCCAGAACCTCAAGAACTTTGGCAGTGGTGAGGCCCCAGGCCCCTGGTCGGCCAGTGCAGCCAGTAGACACTGGGCAGTAGAATCCATTTCAACCTCTAGTCTCCTTGGTCTTCATGCCATAACACATCCCTAAGGATGTTTCTACCACTTTCAATACACATGATATATGTTCTTGTATGTTCCTCAATTGCACGGTTCTCTCATGAATATGCAAGTTTTCCTGGGACACAATCAGCCGTTAGGACACTCAATCTTGGCGGCACAGAAAACAAGACCTCCCCCCTTCTCTGACGCTGTTCGACTCCAGTCTGTGCTAGTGGACACCCTCTCCCACTAAGATTGTTTCATGCCAATGAACCCCTCTCTTTCTATTCAGTTGTTCTGGGCTTTTTCTTGGATGATGAGTCATGAAAGGAAACAGAGCACCATGGAGGGTGAGAGAAGCTGAGTCACCATAGAGGCTGGCTGGGGCAGCCAAGGACAGAAGCCACTTCTGGGAGAGCTGCAGGGCTGCCAGCCTAATTGCTGCTGTGTTAATTACACTGATTCAAGCTAATGTGTGGGCCAGTCAAGGCTCCCTGCTGGTGGTTGCCATTCTCAGATAACAGAGAAGACCTCAGGCAATGTCCAGGGTCTCTGCAAAGATCATCAGAAGCAGACCCCCTTTCTTCTCTTCCTTGACTGCAAGCCTGTGTGTGTGTGTGTGTGTGTGTGTGTGTGTGTGTGTGTGTGCGCCATGGACATGGATGTGTGTATTTATTCTGTTGGGAAGCAGCCGGCAAATAGGCTGCTCTTTCACCGGATTGTCAGACACGGTAGAGAAATTGCCCTATCATCAGCCCTGGTCCAAAGACAAGAAGGCTGCACCCCCTTTGGAGTTGCAGAGCCTGAGGCACTGTCCAGAGAAATGTGACCTCACTCAGAAGCAGAGAAGCTTGGAGAGAAACAAATGCTGTGATAAGAACATGAGAGCAACCACAAAGACCCAAGGCTCGGGCAGGAGAGAGAGCACAAATGTCTCCTGCTCTGCACACAGCTGACCCGGTTCCATCCTGGCAGCACATACATCCGCCGAGCACTGCCAGGAATAAACCTTGAGCACAGCCAGTTGTGAACCCCTGACCCCCCAAATGATAGATTTCAAATACTTATATAATTTTGAAAACATATTTAAAATGTATAGTTCTTTCCCTTATCATAATACTCTAACAATAAACTTTTATCTGTGTAAAAAGTTTCCATCCAGGCAGTTTGGGAGAAACCTTATAGAAACAACTTGCAAAGACACATGGTGCTTGTTCCCTACTCTGGGAGACAAGAGTAGATGGAGCCAGTAGTATGCAGAGTCACAGGAGCTGACAGGGGCTGGGGCTGGCTGACAGGGTTGGCAGGAACCCACTTCCCTTTCCATGCTCTGTTCTCTCCCTCTGCCTGTAATGACAATCATGGTCAGCTAATTAAGCTGTAGTTGGTGGCTGCTGGAGCAGGTACTGTTTGGGAGTGAGGGGCAGGAAGGTGCTAATGAAGCTTGTCTTTTGTAGAACCGCGCAGGGTGGGCCAGGTGTTAGGCCATTGCTCAACAAAACAAGTCCGGAGTCAAAGGATAGAAAGGATAGAAAGTTTACTAAGCTCAGCAGAGGACCCTCGAGCCAAAGAGGCCCAGAAGCCCCCAACGCACTGTGGCACACACTCTAACAGACGTAATCATAAGGCACATCCACATTTCTGCTTTGATCATAAGGCAAAGCAAGTTTACAGAAGCAGAACGGAGCAGTTCGGTCATTTTGTGTCACCCTTGCAACATACATCCTGTTATGTGCAGACATTTCAGTTGCAAAAGGCATTCTCTCGGGTTAATAGCAAAACCCATTCTTTGAGGCGAGTCAGCCTTATTTTACTCTGCTTGGACTGTCACAGGGCGGTGCCCATCCGTGATCAGCTCCCTGTGGCAATGTCTGGGAAAGATCCCCTGTGCGGAGCTGGGGGCCCTGTGCCTGTGAAATGGAGATAGGAAGTAGGTATCTGGAGGTGAGACCCCAGGCTGAAGGCCCACGCGCTTGTTCTCTTGGAGATGAAATCTGTAGCAGGGAAGACTGTCCTCACCAGGAAGAGTAGGCACTGGGATCGTGAAAGGAAGAGCTGTGGGAAAAACCTAGAAAGGTTGGAAGGGTCAAGAGGATATGGAAGCTTAGGGAAAGGGACAGAGTAGGCAGCCGTCTGTGGCCGGGCTCAGAGAGTTAGACAGGTCTCTGGGCCAGAGCTCCACACGAGGGCTAGAAATTAGTGAATGTCTCCATTCAGCCAGGCCCCAACCAAAGGCATCAAATATTCTACCTGATTGGAGCCTCTGCAGTGTTTAAGTAGGAGACAAGATCAGAATCTATTTTAATACAGAAGCTGATCAGCCAGCAGGAGACAGGGCTGTTGGAGGAGCCAGAAGGCCTGTCTGAGCTGCAGAGGTCCCCTTGGAGAGAAGAGTCTGGGTGGTGGCCACCACAGTACAGTGGAGGCAGAGAATTACTGGGAATCAGCTGCACCGGAATGGAGGTGTGACGAGCACCCTTCATCTTGAGGAAGCTCTTTCACTCCAGGGCCGGAGGGCTGGGCCATAATATTCTTTCTTGTTTCTTTCTGCTAACTCAGCTGCCTGCAATGGTGCTGGGCCTTGGAGCGAAGGGGAGCAGCCCAGCACGCGGTGGAGTGCTACCTGACTAACCTGTCATACGCTGGCTGCCATCAGAGGTTCTCAGGCTGGAACTATGCCCTTGCACATGCTAAACAAGCCAAATGTTCAACACTTGAGCTATTACCCTAGCTTGGACCCTTAATACTCTTTCAGGCAAAGAGAAAGGCATTTCCCTTTTATCATTTGGAGAACTAGTATAAAAGGTCACTAGGGAGAGAGACTCAAGAAGTTCCTGCTGTCGTGGTAATTGCAGAATATTGAATACTCCAATTTGAGCCGAGTCCTCAACCCTGAATCCACGGAGAAAGCAGAGAATAAAAGGCAAAACAAAAAGAATCCTAAGTGGTTAACAATCAGATAGGCACTTAAAATGGAGTCACTTTGAAAAGTCAAGATTTTCTTTTTTAAATACAATGTCAGAGGGCAGCAAAATGACTTAAATGGCTGGGGTACATGCATTGCATATGGGTGTCTAGTTTTGCTCCTTGAGGTTGTGGGAAAACTCAGTACTAAAGGGAACCCTGTCCAAGCAACCAGAGTGCCCGAGAATCGATGACGGGATAAAGAAGCTTTGGTACATCTACACAATGGAATACTATGCAGCTGTTAGGAAAAATGAAGTTATAAAATTTGCCTATAAATGGATGGACATGTGTCGGGGCGCTCCGCCGGGGTCCCCCGACAGTGCCGGGAAGCGAAGTTCCCTTCTATCTCCGGGCCGGCGAGGAACGGATGAAAACTCAGGAATCCGATGCAGTTTTAAAAGGCTTTACTTATCACAGGTTCAGGCATACAAATCAGCAAAAGGAAAAGCCCGGTGCTTAGGATTCCAGGCTAGAACCCCAGCCACGTGTAGGCCAAGATGGCGACCACCACGTGTAAAGGAGAAAAAGCTTCCAAGGGGAATGAGCGCCACAAGGAGAGATCCCACAAAGAAGAAGGCCCGGAGAGCGGGAACCGGCTAGTTTATATCCCTGTAACTCAGACCTTCCTCCCACTGTTATGGAAAGCAGGGAGGGTCCAATGCCCTTAGGTAACCCCCTGCACCTCACCTAGGGCCTTTACTATGCTGATGTTTTGAGCCGAAATCTGCCTGGGAATGCCTTTGTAGTGTAGAGAAGGGGGTTTCTGAGATGGCATGTCTCTGTACCAAAGACTAATACTAATGCCAGTTAAATATTTCTCCAAGCCTTCACAAGTCTCTTCTACTTCATTGTAGTTTTATATTTTAGTTGCCTTTGAGTATATCAGGGAGCCATGCTTGTTTGCTTGGAAGCAAACAGCATTTCTCTCTGGTCTGATTACTTAGGGGTCCAGCGTGGCCAGGCTAATATGCTGGTAAGATCTAGCTAGTCCCACGATGATTGTGGTAGCATGGGAGAATATTTATACCAGCTAGTACAGCATACATGGTCGGATAAACTGCCACATTTAGACTACCTCCTTATCTACGGAGTGATTTATGGGAGGCACTCCAGAGCAGATGCAGCGGCCCTTAGGAGTCCTGCAACAGACATGGAGAAGATTATGTTGAGTGAAATTATCCAGAAGGAGAGAGACAGATACAGAATGACTGCATTTATTTGCATAACATAAATATATATGTACATATTATGATACCAATATCCAAGGTCAAGTGAAACATATATCAGGAGGTCTTGTCAAAGGTGGAAATTATCACAAACGTGTGGGAGTCAGAGGCTAGGTAAGACAGAAAATGGAACAGTGTGCTAACAATTGTCGAGGGTACTAATGCCAACCTAGAACTGAGCATTAAATAGAGGCAAAAAGGATACACATGACAACCATTTAATGTATGTTCTGTAATCCATAGTCTGGAAGGGAAGGAAAAGAGAAAGAGAGAGAAAGGGAAGGAAATAAAGAATCTGCCATGGAGGAGGGCTGGGGGAGGGGGGGAGGGAACCGGGGATGTTGGTGGTGGGAGATGGGCACTGGTGGCAGGATGGGTGCTGGAACACTGTATGACCAAAACCCAAATATGAACTTTTTAATTGTATATCTTTTTAATTGTAAAAATAAAAAATTAAAAAGAAAAGAAAATAAAGGGAACCATGTCCAAGCATCACCACCTGGGGCTCCAAAAGCAAAATAAATGCAATGTTAACAATTTCATTATAAATCTTTTAAAAGCACAAAAATATGAGAAAAAAATATCAGTCTCCCACTCAAATTCAGCTACTTTTCCAGATCACCTTAAGTAGTGTTTTATAGGTCACCCTAATCCTGGCCTGGCAGGTTCACCTTAATTTCTGAATCCAAAATGGCAATGAATCCACAGATTATTAATGCAGATTGTAATTAAGCTACAGATTATTAATACAGATTATTAACATAGATTATTAATGTAGATAATGCCACTTGCCTTTTGCATTATAAGAGCTTGAGAAATATGGCTTCCTGAAGTTGACTAGTGACAAGACACGGTGAATGGACTTCAGCTTTGATCATGGTGGTGTAGTAACTTTATACACCTCAAACATCGATACTGTTATAATCTCTAATAAAAATTTTTAAGTAGAAAATGAAATAGAAGAAAAAGCCTGACTTTTTGACTAATATTAATTCTTTTCCCTAATTATTTTTAGAGTGTTAGGTATCATTTCCCAAAAAAAAATATTTAGGCAACTGTATGTACAGTGGCTTAGAAACTACAATATAATTATCTTCCAATGGACACAAGGAGAAAGTATGGGCTGAGGTTAATGAGATTGAGATCGTCTGCTCTATTAGATGAAGCATGAGATGAGGCCCTCAGGGAATAATCAATGCCATTTTGGGTTGGTTCAAACTGATTTCATAAGGAAGAACTGAGCTATGGAAACATCAGGCAAAGCTATTGTGTTATTTTAACTCCACCCAAAACAGTAATTTGCCAAGATGGACACTTCTCAAAAATCTAACAATAGAGCCTCTGTACAACCCAACAACCCCACTTCTTGGCATCTATCCCAGGGATTCAAAACCACTATTTCAAAAAAGACATCTGTGCCCCTATGTTCACTGCAGCACTATTAACTATGGCCAGAATCTGAAATAACTCAAGCAACCATGAAGAGATGGTGGATGAAAAAACTTTGGTATAGAAATACAATGAAATATTACAAGAAGATGATATTTGCTGCTATGTGGATGGAACTAGAGGGTATCATGCTGAGTACAATCAAAATGAGATGGAGACACAAAATAACCTCTGTCATATGTGAACTATAAAGAAGCACTATTAGGGGAGTAATAAATGGCCAAAGGCAACAGAATGGGAGAGTTAGTGGGGGGGGGGGGGAGGAAGGGTCTTTAGGATATTGGAGAAGACAAGAGAACATTCTGGTGGTGAGTGTGGTTGTGTTTTTTTAATGTTGGTTGTTTTTTTTTTTTTTTGTTGTGGGTCTAGTAGAGGGAATATTTGTCATTCCCTCCAGTGAACCCTCAGAAAGAAGAGCTTTGCTGACCTCTAAGGGAACTTTAATCAGTCTCATGTTTTTTTTTATTTTGTATTTTAATGAAACAAGATAGCTTTTATTGAAAGACACTTAGAAAAGTGCAAAGAGAGAAAAAAGAGGAGTATGTGTTCAAGAGAAAACGCAGGCCTCTCCAGAATGGACAAAAGCAAAGCACACATCCCAAGCATGGCTGTGTGGACTATTTCCCCCAAATGGGAAAATATGCCCTAAAATAAGATACACATCTCAGGGAAACATGGGTCAAAGAGGCAAAGTTAAGAAAGTACATATCTCGGGGCCTGAACACTGAGTACGGCATTTGCCTTGCATGTGGCCAACCTGTGTTTGGTCCTTGGCATCCCGTATGGTCCTCCCAGAACTGGCAGGAAAAAAGGAAGTACACATCTCAAGAGGAGATTTGGGCAAGCTGCCTTTGTCTCATGTTTTGAACTCCGAGACCTAGAAGCACAAGTGCTTGACATCTTCTAGAAACGGGGTCCCATCTTTGTCATAATCTTCTCTTCTCATAGAGGTCTACAAACCAGAAATAAGGTCACCACCTAGGAACCTGTAAGGAGCTTCTATCCCATACCAACCAAATCCAGATCTGCAGTTATTTACTTAAGCTTTGGAGGCCACACCGGTGGTGCTCAAAGGGTCACTCCCGGCAGTGACCCTGAGGGAGTTCCTCCCCCCAGAGGAGGGGGAACCATAGAAATGATATCAGCTGCATGTTAACACCTTAACCCTTGTACTCTCTCTTCAGGCCCCCCATATTTGTATTTAACACAGAAAGGAGAAGCACCATTTTCTGTAAAATCAAAATCGCTCAGCCTTTTTCCTTCAGAAGAACCCTTGGAAAGGCTGTCAACAAAAGAATGCTCAAAAGGAGCCAGTTTCAGGACTTCACTTTAGATATTGTTTCTCCCCCTTGGTTATACCTGACAATTCTTCAGGGTTACTCCTGGCTCTGAACACATGAATTACACCTAGAAGTGCTTGGGGACCATATGGGATGCTGGGAATCATGCTTAGGTCAGTCGTGTACAAGGTAAATACCCTATCTGCTGTTGTCCCTATTGCTCTGACACCTTACTTCACATATTGTGCTGATCAAATGAAAACTTCATTTTGAAAGTATGCTCAAGAATTACCTTCTTGTGCTAATAATTGTTGGAAATGATAATGCCAAACTAGAATTGACTAGAACTGAGCATTGAACATAGGCAAAGGGATATACATGCTAACTCCTAAATTTATGTATTGCAAGCCACAATGTATGTATTGAAGAAGAAGGAGGAGGAGGAGGAGGAGGAAGGAGAAGAAGAGGAGGAATAAAGGAGATAAGAGGAGGAGAAGAAGGAGAGGGAGGAGGAGGAGAAGGAGGAGGAGGAGGAAAAGGAGGAGGAGGAGAAGCAGCAGCAGGAGCAGCAGCAGGGAGGAGGAGGAGGAGGAGAAGGAGAAGGAGAAGGAGAAGGAGAAGGAGAAGAAGAAGGAGGAGAAGGAGGAGGAGGAGGATGAAGAGGAGGATGAAGAGGAGGAGGAGGAAGAGGAGGAAGGGGAGGGAATCTGGGGACACTGGTGGTGGGAAATGTGAACTGGTGGAGGGATGGGTGCTGGAACACTGCATGACTGAAACCCAATCATGAACAGTTTTGTAATTGTATATCTCACAGTGGTATAATAACATTTAAAAAATAACTACACTCTTGGGCTTTTGTTGTTTTGGCATCACACCCAGCAGATCTCAGGGGTTACTTCCAAGCTTTATGCTGGGGGTGGGATCTCCCCTGCTTGTGCTCAAAGGAACTTTTGGCTGAGTACAGCCTGGAGGGATCTCTGAGCACAGAGCCAGGTGTAAGCACTGAACACCACTGGGTGTGACTCCAAAATCAGACAGACAAAAAAAAAAAAACCAAAGTCTCCTTCATACATATACTATAAAAAACAAAGTAAGGGAATAAATGGTAACAGATCCTGAGAGTGTGTTTGCAGAACTGAGTTTGCTAACTGTGTGTGGGGAGGTGATGAGAGAGAATGTTTTGAGGCCATACCAGACGATGCTCAGGGCTTATTCCTAGCTATGAGCTCAGGGATCATATTGGTGGTACTCAGGGAACCATCTGGGATGCTGCTTAGCAGCGCTCAAGGCAAACCCCCTACCGACTGTGCTATCTCTCTGTCCTCAGGAAGTTAATATTCTCACAGTTCACTCTGGTTGTGGCTCAGTGGCAGAGCACATGCCTTGCATGTATGAAGTCCTGGGTTTGACCCCAAGAACCAGACAAACAACAATAACAAAAACTAGCCTTTCCAGAATTTGCCTGTGTGACTCAGTGATAAAGCACATACTTGCAAGTGTAAGAACTAATCTGGACCCTCAGCTCTGCAGGGAACAAGGACATTCCCTAGTGTTCCCATGGAGCAACAACAGCAGCCTCTCCTGGGAGCTTCCTAGAAACACACACCCTGGGGGCCAGAGATATAGGGCACTAGCCTTGTATACAGGTCACTAGGGTTAGATCCCCTGAGCACCGCCAGGAGTAATTCCTGAGTGTAGAGCTAGAAGCAACCCCTGAGCTTCAGTAGGTGTGGCCCCAAAACAAAACAAAATAAGTAAATTGATAAAAAAAAAAATAAATGCACACTCTGGGGCTCCAGACTCAGAACTTGCATTTTAACAAGAACTGCAAAGTTTTAGAAGCATTTGTTCTAAGTGTAGAACAATACTGTGCATGGCATAGGGTTGATGGAGTAGGTCAGAGTATGCTTGAGCTCGTCAGGGGAAACTTCTCCCGAGTGACATATTTGGGCTGCATCTTCAAAGATGAATAGCAACTGACTAGCCTGAAAAGTGGGGGAGGAAATTCCAAGTAGAGGAAAGTCCAGGACTGGAGAGCTAGAACAACAGATAAGATGCTTTGGGTGATCTGGTTTCATCCCCAGCACCACAAATGACCACTCCTCCAAGCACTGCCAGGAGTAATCCCTGAGCACAGAGCCAGGTGTAAACCCTGAGTACCTCCTGGTATACCCCCAAAGAAAACCAAAACAAACAAACAAACAAACAAAAAGAAAACAGCACAGAGATAAATGAAGCCAAACTAGAACCTTATTTTGAAGATGCATCTCTTCATTGTTAAGATACTGATGTGTTTTTATTTCCTAAGGATGGAAGTCAAGAAAGGAGAGAGAACGCTAGTCAGGCACCTGCTGAGGTTTCATCAGTGCTGATGCATTAGAGGTACTGAAGACCTTGTTCACAGCGGAAATGTTCTCAGGACAGATTAAGCCCCTCAGATTTGCTCACAGAGGATAAAAAACTTCATACATTTTAAGGGAAACAAAAGAAATTTTCCATGCAAAGACATTTTTCCCAGAAGGCAATAAAAGCAAGGAAATGATCAATTCCTCTAAATTGCATTAAACCAAAACATCGTGCCAAAGAACTAGAAATTAATATTTCTTGAAGGCGAAATAGCAGCTGTTTAATCTTTTTAAGGACACACATGAAAAATCAAAGACATTTAGAGTTTGCCCCACTTTAACAGAGTCAGTAACTCAAAATCAAGTCTGATGTTTCTGATAAGATGGTCAAAGGGTCAGATGGAGCATTTGTTCAATCATTGCCCAGGTCCTGGTGGTGATTACTGTCCCCATGCCTTCATGGCTCAGTTGGGTCAGTATTCAACACCAGGTTTGGGGACTCCACAAATTTGCTGCAAGTTAATGTAGCCTTCAGCAAAACCACCAAAAATAAGAGATAATATTCATGTTGATAAACAGGTTATTGAACAGTGATTGTTAACTGATATAAAACGTGTATATAATAATCATATCGGCAATGATTGCTTAGTTTTTTAACACCTGTTTCAGTATTGTCACCTTTTCTTTCTTTTGTTGTTAATTTTGTGATACTGGAGGTCACAAACATACCTGGTTATAGTGTCCACACATTTTCAGTTGAGATTTTTGCTGGGAATGCAGGTCAGATTGCAGTACTCAAACCTGATTGCGTGTTCACCAACGGCCATACTCCTCTTACTGTGGTGCTGCGTATAGGCTTGCCAGAGATTGCACTCTTTAAATGAGGGACTCACACACATTTTAGGCTCACACACTAAGTAAAATAAGTCCCCAGACATTTATAGTTATAATTTTAGTGTTCCCAGGGGCTGTGGTGTTGACCCACAGATGCTCACCAGGGGCCACATTTTTCTAGCTGTGGTCTTTGCACATTTTTCAGTGGTACTAATTAGGCGGGAGGGGGTCCACACTCCTTTGTTCTGGTGCTCACACATATCTAGTAATGATGTAACTGTAAATCATTTGCAGTGTCAGGGATCACAGAGAGCACAGCAGCCAGGATGGTGTTTAGTGAAAAAAGATTCTTTATCTTGCTGAGGAGGTAAAGAAACCCTTTACTGAAAACCATGACATTATTACAAGAAATAAGACACAAAAGAGATGGAAAGCTATACTACATGAATTGGAAGAACAAAGATGATTTTACTAACCTTTTTGTGGGGGAGGGAAAGTACACCTACAGTGCTCTGGGACTGGTCCTGTAGGTGCCCGAGGTTGCTCCTGGTGTTGCTCAGGGGACCATGTGGTACCAGGAAACAACCCAGTGCTTCTGCATGCGAATAACATGTTCTAGTCCTATCTCCCTGACCCAAACTAAATAAACATTTGTACAATCTTACTTAAAGCAATCTATATATTTAGTGTGATCCTTGTCAAAATCCCAAAGGCATTTTTCAAGAAAAATGAAAAAATAATTGTAAAACCTACATGGAACTACAGAAGACGCTAAATAGCCAAAGCAGCTCAGAGGAAAAACGGAAGTAACTCATTTCCTAACTATATTACAATGCAAAATCCATTTAAATAGTATTATATTGAAACAAAGTCAGAGCCTGGCAAACTACCTGTGTTGTATTTGATATGCCAAATACCAGTAACAATTATATACCTCATTCCCATGACCTGATGGAATGGTTTGAGGCTCTTTATGTTCCTGGAGCAAGCAGGTGCCCTTGGGCTCTACTAGCATGAGACAGGACATAGGGAGATGTTACTGGTGCCCCGCTCGAGAAAATCGATGATGAACGGGAAGACAGTGAAACAGTGATATTGAAACAAAAACATATACCAATGGAACAGAGTGGTTATCTCCAAAATAAATTCATACAGATATGGCCAGCCAATCCATGATAGAGGTGTCGAGACTATACAAAGAAGGGAAAGTCCCTTTAACAAGTGATGTCAAGGAAACTTGATAGTCAGGAAGAAAAGAAAACTAGGTCAATTTACTATATGTTAACATGTACTTATACACATAAAAATATTAACACAGTTAAATTAAAACTAAATACTTGAATATTAGACCAGAGGCATAAAACATATATAAAAAAAACAGGTGATACACTCCAGAAATTCATCATCAGAGATGTATTTGGAAGCTCAACTCAATTGAAAAAACAAGAATATATCATGGAGGGTCAAAAAGACAGTACAGCAGGTAGGACACTTACCTTGCATGTAGCTGATCTGGGTTCAATTCCTGGCACCCCTTATCATACACGGGGCCCTGCCAGGAGTATCCCTGCATGCAGAGAAAGCCCTGAGCACCCTAGATGTGGCCCCAAACCAAATAAAAAAAATCTAATTCAAAAGGATATATACAGTATTATTTTTAATACCCCAAACATGGAGCAAATCTAAATGCCTTTTGACAGATGTCTGAATAAAAGAAGAATTTGTTGAAATACAACTTTGCTATAAAATAAAAAAAGGAATTGTGTGATTTGGGACAACATGGGTAGAATTAAGGAGATTATGCTAAGTAAAAAAAGTCAGAAAGTTAATGAGTTACTAAATGGTTACACCCATATGTAGAATATAAGTTACTGAAATGAACAAGCTGGCATAAACAAACTAATTTCTATTCTTGGTGAAAATTATAGTGGGACTTATGAGAAAAGGGGGTAAGGGGGGAGAATGGCTTAGAGTTCTTTTTGGAGGTAGATGATACTGAAACTTTGGAGTTGTGCTGGTGAATTCTACAGACACATACAAAGCTATACCCCTGAACTTTATAAAAACGTAAACTTATGAAAATCAGTAGAATGCAGGCAGGGAATAAAGAAGCCATTCAAACAGAGAACTAAATCTTTAGTTTAAAAATCTTTAAAGTGCTATGTTTTACCACTCCTGGGAATCTACCCTGGCAGGTCAAAAACACACAACAGAAACACCATCTACACTTCTATTCATGATAGCCAGAATCTGGAAACAACCAGAGTGCCCAAGAACATACAACAGGATAAAGAAACTGTGGTACATCTACACAAATGGAATACTATGCAGCTTTAAGGAAAATTGAAATCATGAAATTTGCTTATAAATGAATGGACATGGAGAGTATCATGCTGAGTAAAATTAATCAGAAGGAAAAGGACAGATATAGAATGACTGCATTTATTTGCGGGACATAAAAAAATAGTATGGTACCAATATCCAAGGCCAAGCAAAACATGGATCAGGAGGTCTTGTCAGTGGGTGGAATATACCACAAGTGTGTGGGAGTCAGAGGTTAGGTAAGACAGGGAAGGGAACAGTGTGCTAATAATCGTTGGAGGGCCGGAGTGATAGCCCAGCGGGTAGGGCGTTTGCCTTGCACACGGCCAGCCCATGCTGGCCCGGGTTCGATCCCCGGCATCCCATATGGTCCCCAAGCACCGCCAGGAGTAATTCCTGAGTGCAGAGCCAGGAGAAACCCCTGAGCATTGCCGGGTGTGACCCAAAAAGCAAAAAAAAAAATCGTTGGAAATGATATCAGCCTAGAACTGAGCATTGATTATAGACAAAGGGATATACATGATAACCTCTAAATGTATGTATTGTAAGCCACAATGTGTAAGAGAAGGAAGAGAGATACAGAGAGAGAGAGAGAGAGAGAGAGAGAGAGAGAGAGAGAGAGAGAGAGGAGAAGGCAAAGTGCCTGCCATAGAGGCAGGCTGTGGGGAGGGGGAGGGAATCGGGGACATTGGTGGTGGGAAATGGGCACTGGTGGAGGGATGGGTGCTGGAACACTGCATGACTGAAACCCAAACATGAACATCTTTGTAATTGTATATCTCACGGTGGTATAGTAAATTTTTTTAAAAAAAGAATAAAATACTACTGTAAGAATAAGTGTAAAACAATAAAAAAATTAAGTGCTATGTTAGTTTCAATCATCAGAGCATGTTACCCTTAAATTAGTTATATTCATGTTTCAAACATTCACTCTAATATCATGTACACTTCCAACTGGTTGAGTACAATAAATATACCATAAGGAAAATATTGAAGCCACAACTCATTTCTGTTCTTTTTTAATGTTTTTTGTCTTATTTGGAGCCACACCCAGCCATTCTCAGAGCTTCTGTTTCTGTTCTCAAGGTTCTCTCCCTGGGAACATATGTGGTTCTTGGCTGTGTATAAGGCAAGCACTTTTACCTCTTGTACTATTTCTCCAGGCCCTCATTTCTATTATTGTACTTTAAAAATATAAATTCATAATTTATGGCCTTTTGCTTTCCATAAGAATTTAATAGCACAATCTTAAGGAATGTTTAAGATTTTCTATTTGATTAAACAATTTTTGGTGCTATCAGGAGCAAACCCTGGGGCCTCACACAAACAATTTTATAGTGCAAAGGGACCAAACTGAAGGTCTCAGTGAACATCCTGGCTCTATTACAATTTTTTTTTAAAAAGAGTTCAATTTACAGAAGACTTCAGCATAACTTTCATATCCAAGTTTCTAAGTGCATTTAAAACGGTATGTTTAGAGACATTTAGTTTATAGCTTTTCTGGAATGTTTTCATGAATCTGTTTCACAGATGAAGTGTTTCACATAAATGCAAATTTGTAGGTCTTTTTTAAGACACTAGCAAATCAATAAGCATTTAATGATCTCATATTTCTTTAAAGAGTCTGTATTGCATCCTGAAGAGAAAAGTTCAGACACAAAGGTTCTGATCTAAAGAGGTTTCTCTCTAGCAAGGAGATAAATCAAACAAGCAGATAATTAAGTAAAAGAGATGTTTTGTTTGGGGTGAGGGAGCCAACCAATGCTTACAGAGCCCAGAGTACTCAATGACATGGTGATATTAAGACTGCTAGAATTAATGGTTTACTGCTAGGGCCCGAGATGTGGTGCTGCTAAGACTCTGCGGCGCTGGAATGACTAGAGGCACCCAACAGAGCTGGGCCCAGGAGGGGTATTTTCTTATTTAGCGGAGGGTGGTTTGAGGGCACAACTGGTGATATTTAGGACATACTTCTGGCTCTGCTCTCAGGGTTCACATGTGGCAGTGCTTAGGGTACCACATAGGAGGCTGGGGATCAAACTCAGTTTGGCCATGTGCAAAGCAAGCACGCTTCCTGCTGTGTTATCTGCCCATCCCACTCGCAAAGTTCTTTATAGCGTTGAATACTTCTCTGTCATCCAAATATTCCACAGAGAATCTTTTTAACCACCACTCACCACGTGGAAGCTCTAAGTTACTTAAAGTGGGTGGTTAGGATATAGCTATTTTCTCTACTAGGTTCCCTTTCCTGTCCTTTTTTTTAAAGGTAGAGAAAGCAGGCTTTTGGGGAATCAAGCATACGATAGTACAGCAGGTATGGGCATTTGCCTTGCATGCAGCTGACCTAGGTTTAATCCCCAGTGTGGTCCCCTAAGTACCGCCATGAGTAATTCCTGAGTGTAGAGTCAGGAGTAACCCCTGAGAATAGCCAAGTGTGACCCAAAAGGCGAGAGAGAGACAGACAGACAGAGACAGACAGAGATAGAGACAAAGACAGATACAGAAACATAGAGAGCTTTATTGGGGAGTATTAAAAAGTTCTATTAATTTTCCATTGATTTAAAATGCTATATCTAAAAAAAAATAAAATGCTATATCTTACATAACCTCTAAATGTATCGGATCACAAGCCACAATGTGTAAGAGAAGGGAGAGACAGAGAGAGAGAGAGAGAAAGAGAGAGAGAGAGAGAGAGAGAGAGAGAGGAGAGAGAGAGAAAGAAAAGTACCCCCTACATGCAGAGACAGAAGCCCTGAATACTTCTGGGAGTGGCTGGGCCAGAGACATAGTGGGTAGGGTATTTGCCTTGCACGTGGCTGGCCCAAGTCTGATCCCCCGGCATCCTATATGGTTCCCCAAGCCCCACCAGGAATAATTCCTGAGTGCAGAGCCAGGAGTAACCCATAAAAAGAAAAAAAACCTGGGAGTGGCATATGTATATATTTTTTTCAAATTAAATCATGACATTTAAAAAGTATCTATATTTCAAATGATGCAAAACAAAAGTCATTTAAAAAAAAATGAAATTGGTGGAAAAACAACACTCCAAAAACACACATATGAAAATACTTTATACATGTTTAAGAACAGAACAGGGTATATTATTGAGGCCACTACCAATTCTGTTGAGAATATAGTCATCCCTTGATATCTGAAGGGATAGATTCCAAGATTCCATGAATACTTAAGTTCCTTGTACAAAACGGTATAGTATTTGCATATAACTTACATACATTCTCACATATACCTTAAGGCATCTTTACTACTTATGATACCTTATATAGTGCAAAAAGCTATGAAAAAAAAAAGCTATGAAAAAAAGCTATGAAAAAATTTCGCAGAATTATTCAGGGAATAATGACAAATAAAACATTACATTTCAGTACAGGTAGACAGGTAGACAGGATAGACCTAATTACGTAGTAAACAATTTGGTTGAATGGGCAGATGCTGAACCTAGGCTTGCTTTTAGCTCCCAAATCTTGATAGTCTATGTTGAAATTTGTAGCTTATTGTTAGAAACCTTAACAGGATATACAACATATGGCATTGAGTCTTCACTTTTTCACCACCAAGAACTCCTTTTCGTATTTTATTCCAAAGGTTATATTAGTTTTTTTTTTTTTTTTTTTTTTTTGCTTTTTGGGTCACACCCGGCGATGCTCAGGGGTTACTCCTGGTTCTGCACTCAGGAATTACTTCTGGCGATGCTCGGGGACCATATGGGATGCTGGGGATCGAACCTGGGGCTGGCATGGGCCGGCAGCATGCAAGGCAAACGCCCTACCTGCTGGGCTATCGCTCCGGTCCCGGTTTTACTAAATTGAAATGAACAGAGTAGAGAAAAGAAAATGCCATTTATGGGATTTTTAGGTAACATATCCTCTTTCTGTGTCTCAGTTTAGATCTGATATGAAGAGTTGCTAGTCTGGTCCCACTCTAAAATTTTAAAATGAGAATATGAAAATAGAATTTCAAAAGTAGTTTATTTGAGGAAAAGGGAGGTGCTCAGGGGATCAGAATTTTTTTCCTCTTCCTATAAAAATCAAGTAAACATTAGCAATTACTTATCTGCAAGTTCAAACTGCAACTTCAATCGCAAGTTCAATCTGCAAGTTCAAACATTACAAGTCAATCTAATAGTTAAAATAATCAGCCAGAAAAAAAAAAATAAAACCAGCTACCAGATGAACATATGCAACTTTGATTGTCTTGTTCGAGAAACTTGCTCTGAAGGCTTGGTAGATCTGTGTGAGATCTGTGAAGGGAACTCCAGGCACTCTACTACTAGCTCAGAGGACAGCAGTAGATCAGAGGATTTTCAGTTGTAATTAAGTATCACATTGTGATCCTTTTCCTATTTGTAAAAAGGACAGGATTAAACACTCCGAGCTCAAGTTCCGGCAATATTCAGTCTTTCCTTTTTCTCTGGGAAGATTAAGTGCAGAGCTAGATAATTGAGAAAAGGAAGCACAGACCCTCAACCATATCTTTATTATTTTTAAACAGATGAAATGGGAATCGGAGCCTCTATACACTGAAAACAAAAATAGCATCAAATACAACCAACAGGTAAGAGGGAGGAATCTACTCAACTTCCTATTCTTTCTATAGAGGTTTTGAAGAATCAATGCAATTCGTTCTCCGCTCTATCATATTCATGGAGTGGGACATCTTAATATTTGGATTTCAAAGCAACACATAGTTAAATATGTGACAACAATCAAGAGCTGTGTTCAATTTCTTCCTCAATCTCCACTTAAAAATAAAAATTTGTGGGCCTGGAGCGATAGTCCAGCGGGTAGGGCATTTGCCTTGCAGGCGGCAGACCTGGGTTCGACCCCCAGCATCCCATATGGTCCCCTGAGCACTGCAGGGAGTGATTCCTGAGTGCAGAGCCAGGAGTAACCCCTGAGCATTGCCAGGTGTGACCCAAAAAAGCAAAAAAAAAAAAAAAAAATTGTATCTGCTTTACCTAAAATTATTTCAACTAGAAAGAAAATAGAATTCTCACAGGTAATTTTTATATATTCCAAGTTATAATCAGTCTTTCAGCTGTAGTAGGAGTTCAGTATAAAACCAAGTATCAGAACATGTTTTTAATTTTCTAAATGAAATTTCCTAAGGAGGTTGTCTCCTTTCATAAAGAACTCCTAGACGTTGAAATGGCATTCCCTAGCTTCTAGGCATGTTAACTATGGAAACATGGAGAATAATGTCACCAACTAACACAGCATGTACTCCATAGTTCTTGGTTAAGGAGGAATGAGGTCAACTTTTTTAAAAATACTAATTGCTATATACATAGCACCAAGAGGTACTAATAACCCATTTTCTAGATGATTTAAGAGTTTCAGAAGTTCATTTACTTTCTGACCTTTTTTATGTTGCTGGAGACTGAACTCAGGAGAAATTCAGTATATTAATAGAGAGGACTAGATGTTAGCTTAAGTTTCCAGATTCTATTGGTCACTCAGGGTTGGAAATCACTAGTTTTCTTCTTTAAAAGACTGGACTCAGAAGGCTGGATAGTCTAGTAGGTAAGGTGCTTGCCTCCCCACATCTATTACTAAGCAGCTCTAAAATGATATCATTTCTGAGTAATATGTGTTTTTTGTGCCAAACCTGGCTATGCTCAAGGCTTAATCCTGGCTGTGCTTAGGGATTACTCCTGATAGTGCACAGGAATCATCTCTGGTGCCAGGGATCAAACCAAGACAAGCCAAGTGCAAGCCAAGTGCCCTAATCCCTATACTATCTCTCTGGCTTAGGAATATATTCCTTAGGGATAGAAAGGTATCTGTCACTCCTTATTTGGACAGTGAATAAAGTCTACTTTAAAATAAAAGTAGGGGCTGGAGAGACAACACAGAAGAATGGGTAAGGGGCTTACCTTGCTTTAGTCCTAGGTTCAATCCCTAGCACTCTATACAGTACTGAGCCCAGGAGTGATCCCTAGCATAGAGGCAGGAGTAAGTCCTGAGCACTGCCAAGAATGGCCAAAAAGAAAACAAATTAAAACCTGCCAGTAGTTTAAGCACTTTACATGTCTCATCTTTCTGCATATTTTGCTTTCAAAATTTAGAAAAATATATATTCACGAGCAGGAAGATAGTCCAGTGGGTAAAGCATTGGGATTTGATCCCTAGCACTAAACACTCTCCATTTATCAGTGGGTGGAATGGCGTAGGTCCCTAGCAGTGCAGGGCTTGAGCAGAATGGCATCCTTGGGGCCTTCCATGGAACTCAGGCTAGGAATCCTCGGTGGGCCTCCAACACCAACCTCCTGTGCTCTGCCTGAGCTCCTTCCCACTAACCCCCAAAAAAGAAATGTTTGAGAAATTATGTTTAAAAGTTGTGGATGAGACACTGAAATGTGCTGTCTGTAACATGGTGACTTTCTCCAGCCAGTATAACAGCAAATTACAGGGGTTTCGCTTCTTTGGGATTTGATAGTTCAGAATTTTTCTTTAAAAAATTATTGTCTTCCTCTTCCATTTCTAAAAAATGTTTTTTGCTTAATTACTTCCTTTACAGTTTAAATGGATATTATAGCATTTGACAGAAGAAATGGCTAAGGTTTACCTCAGCCATTCAGGTGGTAGAGATAACTAGGTATAGACTGAAAAGAATACATGTGGTAAATAATTTATAATATGGAATGATCATTGAAATATCAAAGACTCTAGTAATTATTATATCCTCAATAAATGCATGTCTATGAAAAAAAGTGTTAACTAGGGATATGTGAACCCAGCTAATCTGTTTTAAAATCTCACATCTTTCTACTATGCCACATTGTATCCTTAAACTGAGGGAAAATAAACAGCAACAAATCTAGGGAGCTATATTAAAAACTTAAAAATATTAAACTGAAAAATCATTCTATGTCTCAACAGAAAGAAAAAAAGGAGGGCCCTATACACAATATGAAATAAACAATGAACCCCTATGAAAAAGAAAAAAATGTGCATTTAGAGGGCTTAGAATGTTAATTTTTTTTTCTTTCTCAGGTCTTTACGAACAAAGTATTCATATTGTCCCTACCTCCTTCCCTCTTAAAAAATGATCAACAGTTCTCTTTACATTCCATCTGCTTCAACTGCCCCAATCCCAGAATGTACTAGAACAATAGGGACATTCAGGAAGTCAGTCACTGAGCCTATTCCACAGTCTGAGAGTTAAGAGTCTCAGATACTATGTTCTGAAGTATTAGGCAGGATGGTCTGTTTCTCAGGATAATGATTTCTCTACCACATGAAACATGTGCTTATGCGGCATTAAAAAAAAAAACCTGTCTTGGGTCTGTGTAAGAGGAAAAGGATTTAGTGGTAGAAAAAGAAATCAAGCCAGAAGCCCTGAATTTATAGAAATTAAGTATTTCTTTCTATGGCAAAAAACTTAGTGAATAAAAATGCAGAGCAGAAAAACTTTGTGAAAGAGGCTGCTTTTAAGTGTCAGTTCCTATTAACTTCTCAATCTCCACCAAACTGTAAAAAAAACGCCTTAGAAAGCCTGCAGACTTTCATCAAGGATACACACGCCCACGCGTGTGTATGTGTGTATGCCTGTGTCTTTGGGCCACACTATGATGCTCGGGAAACACATGGCAATGCTTGGAATTTGAACCAATGCTGCAGCTGTAGCCATGTGCCAGGCACATGCCCTTACCTCTGTATTAGCTCTCTGGCCCTCTCCTGCCGACATTAACATCAAGTAGTAGGGGTTATCTAACTCCTTATTAATAGGATTTGACCTCTTAGTTTTTTCTGACAGCTGACTATAAACCAGAATTTGAAGAGTATACTTTAGGATTATTCAGAAATAGGAATGTGCTTTTGAGATAAAAATCTACTCTTGATTAACATAGACTTGATACTAGCTATTATCTCAACCTTTGAAAGACACGCTTGTTGACAGTTTTAGGCATACACAGTCATAAATAAAAGATTTTAAAACAAAGCCCTAAACTAAAGCTAAACCTAATCATTTTCCACAACTCCAGTTTTGTTAAGATTTTATGTGTTTGCATACACATTTAAAGAAAACACACACACAAACATACAAAATAAAGATGATGTGGGAATTTTTGATAAATGATTTCTTAAAGCAAATTTAATAGCTCTATAACCTCTGAATACTAGAGAAGCTTCAGTATGTACAAATCAGCATGAAGTTTCCAATTTCCAAACTTTGGTTATAGAATATGCCTCAAGCACCAGGGAATAAACAATAACCCTAATTAAAAAAATCCAAAGAAACAAAAAAAAAATACTCTTCAACTCTCTTAAACATATACATTTTTAAATCATACGAGAAACTCTTTTTATTCTATATTTCCTTCCATCTTGGTCAACTTCCAATAAAAACTGATCAGGTAAAAGGGACAAACCATTACAGATAGAGATGATGTCTTGAAGGAACTTTTTTGTAGAAATTATTATGTCTTAAGTTAATAACAGTCTTACCCTATCAAATCTGCATTATATAACAGGTAGGTGAGAGGACTCTTTATTATCAAAATCTAAAAAAATCAAAACAGCACAATCATAACAAGAATTGAGTGAAAGTCTTCAAAGAAACATTTCTAAGTTTTTGGGTCACACCCAGCAATGCTCAGGGGTTACTCCTGGCTCTGTGCTCAGGAAGCACAGGCTCTGTGCTTGGGAGACCAGATGGGATGCCAGGAATTCAACCCGGGTTGGCCTGTGTGCAAGACAAATACCCTACCCACTGTACTATCACTATGGCCCCATGGGGCATTTTTAGCAAACCTTAGACAGTCTTTGGATTTCAACTTCTTCCCTGGCACCACTGGCATCTGCCAGCTGTGGTGGCAATTTATATAATATATAGGCAAAAAAAGAGATTTGGTAGGCTGAGCACAACCATCCATGGGATTTCACAAGAAAGCTCATGGGGAAAAAAAAAAAAAAGTCAAATAATACAGAAATAAAAGAAAGCATAAACAAAATATATCTAAGCCTTCATAAGTCAAGATGGAGACGTTTTAGACGTATAAACTGACAATTGTTATGTATGCAGTAGAATTGCATCTTTACCAGCAAATGTGGATTATATACACATCTATATTAAGATAAGTCAGTTCATATATTACACTTGACAAGTCAAACAGGATGTTTCAGATGAGTGGTGGAAAGTGGTTCTATTTGCTTGGTTCCTCAGGCACCAGTCCTCTGTCCTGGCTGATTGGTGCTCTCTGCACAGGACTCAACAGTGTGGTATATGAATGGATAAAGCTTAATATCTGGTCCAGGGGTAGAGCAGTTTCTGCATTCTTCATTGTAATATCGTAGCAACAGTTTATATACTTCTCCTAGAGAATGAAAGGCCAAACAATTTGCATATTAGTTTTATGGAGCTATTAGAGCACACTCCAATTTTGTCTTTTTTAATGGGGGACGGGGAGGGAGGTAAACCCAGTGGTGTTCAGTGTTTACTCTTGGTTCTGCACTTAGGGATCACTCCCGGTAGGCTCGGGGACCGTCCAGTGCGTGCAAGGCAAGCACCCTACCTACTCTACCTACTGTGCTATCTCTCTGGCCTCTCCAATTTTATCTTAACATATACTGGAATTTGACTGGTGAAAACAAATCATGTATTTGACATGCCTAGGTTGTCACCAAAATTTTAAAATTAAAAAAAAATTTTTTTTTTCCTCTTTGGGTCATACCGGCAATGCTCAGGGGCTACTCCTGGCTCTGCACTCAGGAATTACTCCTGGTGGCGCTTGGGGGACCATATGGGATGCCGGGATCGAACCCAGGCCGGCATGAGCCGGCCGCTGCAAGGCAAAAGCCCTACCCGCTGGGCTATCGCCCCGGCCCTAAAATTAAAAAATGTTTTAAAAAAAATAGTACTTCGGGGCTGGGGGATTGAGGGCAACTTCCAGCAACACTAGCCAACCGGTGGGATGGTCTGGTGTGGAGCAGCTTGGACCGAAGCTGCCAGGGACCGACAGGGCTGCTCTGGTGTTGCCTAGCAGCCATGACTGCCTGAGTTTGAACACAGTCACACATCTCTGACTCTTCTTGTATCTGGCAAAATTTTGTTTTAGGGCCACACTTGGCAGTACTCAGGCTTATTTCCTGGCTCTGCATCCTGCCCCGAAATTTGTTCATTTTTGGGTCATACCTAGAGGTGCTCAAGGTTTTTCCTAGCTTTGGAGAACACATGGGATGCTGGATCAAACCCAAAAGAGATGCATGCAAGGCAAGTGCCTAACTCATTGTACTATCTCTCTGGCCCTAGAGGGCTTTTATGTTTTAACTTAATTTATGTCTTTCCTATTAAAATTCTTTATGATACTTTACATATATCAAAGTAAATAATAGTGACTTTAGCTTCTTTTGGAATTTTTTAATTAATTTATTTTGGTTTTTGGGTCACTCCCAGCTGTGCTCAGGGCTTATTACTAACTTTGCACTCAGGGATCACTCCATGGTGCTGGGGATTGGACTCAGGTCAGCCAGGTGCTTTATCTGCACCTGTGTAAGGCAGGTGCTTTATCTGCTATATTATCTCTCTGGACCCAACTTCAGCTTCTTTATTATGAATATTAACTTTAATGGAGTGCATATTCACATTCAAGTTTGCAAGTGAAATTTTTCAGAGAAGTTTATAAAAGTTGCCCTTCTAATACTTTGTCTTTTCACTGGAAGTCATACTTTCATTGTTTCTGAGCCACTGAGATCTATCCAGATTTAGCAAGTGTACCTCTTGGATATTGTATAATTCATCTAGATACAGTGTCAAGACAAGCCCTACTTACCAACAGTCAGTTTCCTTTCAGTAAGGAAAGAATGCATGCTGTAAATGTCTCTCATCAATTCTGAATCCCCAAAGGTAAAATAAACCACATCTCGCTCAGCTACAGCAGCTGCCAGTATCTGTATTAAGGCTGCAGCAAAGAAAACAAAGTCACATTATGTCACTTCCTATCAAGACACCTTTAGTTCTTTCAACCAGCTAAATTATTGTTGGCATGTCATAGCTTTACACTGGTTGAAGATTTATAAACATAATATGCATGTTATTTAAAATGGCAAACACAGAATAGGTATAAACCATCTAGTTATGTGATGTTTTAGATATATTGCCAAAAGCGCCATCATGGGACAGATTTCCCACATAGGCACATTGTCTGCCCCACAACTAAAGGTACCTTTGAGGCAGGACAGTGAAGGGACCAAGGTAATAACGTTTCCACCTGTATTAATTTGGAACTGAAATGTGTTTGCCCGATCTAATGATTTTTGACTTATTACACAGTTGTTGATCTTCTGTATCACTGACTTGGGCCACTCTAATGCTCTCACTAATCCTACCCAAGCATTTTCAAAAGCAACTGAGAGAGGCATATTTGTGCCTTCTGCACTCCCTCCTCCACATCCTTCTGCAACATACAGTGACTGACTGGAATCAATGGGTAACAACTCTGCTAGCTGGAATCAAAGGGCACGAGAACCAGTGTCCCTAGGAATCAAAGGCAAAAGTCATTAAGACTGATGTATGCTTTCAAAAATTTTGTTCTCTCCCCCCCCCTTTTATAATCTTAAGCTCAATAGATTGGTTTATCCTCCATAGAAGAGAAGGTGGGATTTAAAATCTATAGACAACAGGTGCGGAGTGATAGCCCAGCGGGTAGCGGCGTTTGCCTTGTGCGCGGCCAGCCTGCGACGGCCCGGTTCGATCCCTGGCATCCCATATGGTCCCCCGAGCACCGCCAGGTGTGATTCCTGAGTGCAGAGCCAGAAGAAACCCCCTGAGCGTCGCCAGGTGTGACCCAAAAAGCAAAAAAAAAAAAAAAAATCTATAGACGACCCCCCACTCCATGAGGACCTCCATTTTCCACATCCGGACTTCCCCCTTGTCAGAACTCCACCCAGCAGACCAGCCTAACACAGCTCGGCTCATCGAGATCCACCCTGCAGCAGTCTTTTTTTAAATTCAGCCCAGGTATGCTGATCCAAAGACTCTCAGACATGGGGCAGAGCTGCTACTGGCTCTCCCTGTGCCCAGCTGCTCACGAGGCGCCCAGGAGGGAAGGCAGGTTCTAGCCCTGGCCCACCACCCCAGCAGAGCCTTGCAACAAGCCAGACGACCTACCCGCCCGGCAGAGCCTGGCAAGCTACCCGTGTAGTATTTGATATGCCAAATACCAGTAACAATTATATACCTCATTCCCATGACCTGATGGAATGGTTTGAGGCTCTTTATGTTCCTGGAGCAAGCAGCTGCCCTTGGGCTCTACTTGCATGAGTCAGGACATATGGAGATGTTACTGGTGCCTGCTCGAGACAAATTGATGATGAACGGGAAGACAGTGATACAGAGAATATTTGTACAGTTTTGATTTGGGGATGGGGGCATGCTAATCACCTATATCATCAGAAATGGAAATCAGAACTCTAAGAATGGGAAGGAACCGAGGCCAATATTTATAATTGAAAGCAAAGATAAGTGAGCTTAATTTTATTTCAAAAGGATAACATGCTGAACAAAAGCAACGAAAAAAGAGAACTAATCCAAGTAACTATAAAGACAGTATTTGACTTTAGTAGTAGGCAAAAAGAAACAGTAAACTAATATGTAAGTATTTTTTTACTAAATTTGTCTTTCATAGTAGTACAGAGAAAGAAATTCTGAAATGATTTTAAAATATGGTACAGATTCGCGAAAGGAGTAAGTGTGTCAATACCACTGGAAGTGAGGTAGGATACATACACTTGAAATGGGATAAAAAAAAATGAACTCTGTTGGTGGACTGGAATAGAAGGCACTGTTGTATATCCATGACTTCTGGAAAGCACAGATGGGCTCAAATGCTTGTTGGCTGGTGAGCAGTACCTATATATGTTAAGAGTTACGGGGCAGGAGAATACACAAAGCACTTTGGATTTTACCACAGAAAGAACAACAGTAGAGTACTTTTAAATTTACTTCGTTTTAGCCTACTTACTAACTTGCATTTAAATAATATAAATGAACAATTTGAAGAAATCCTGGCCAGCATGTGGAAAATTTGCCTTGACGAGAACACAGTGACTCAGCATGGCAGCTCTGCCACTGTGGCAAAAGTGAATAGGTCCCTCAGATGACCAGGGCTCAAATCTCAACTCCACTGCTTTTTTTTTTTAAGTATTTTATTATACCATGGTGAGATATACAATTACAAAGATGTTCATATTTGGGTTTTGGTCATAAAGTGTCCTAGCACACATTCCTCCACCATCCACTGCTCTTTGACTGTATCATCTTAGTCAAATTACTTTATTCTTCAGAGTCTGTATTTCTTGAGTTACAAAACAGAGATATTGTATTTATTTAATAATTTTAGGCTAATATTTTTCTAAGTATTAGATGAGTTAATTCTTATAAATCTTGTCTTAATCCCCATGAAACTGCTAAAACATAAGCTATTACTGTGAGCAGTGGTTACTAATATAAACTGCTGATGGCCTCAATGTATACCTGTGGTGGTATCAGTATCCATCATTTATTTTTAATCATTTATTTTTTGGTTGGTTCATTTGTTGTAGGAACACAGGTTTTTAAAAATGTTTTTCATATTTTTTTTGTTTATTTTTTTGGGGAGGTGGGTGGTTGGGGGCAACATTTGGCAGTGCTATGAGCTTATTCCTGGCTCTGCATTAAGAGATTACTTCTGGTGGGCTTGAGGAACCATATGGGGTGCCTGGGCTCAAACCCTGGCTCTACACTTAGGAATTACTAAGTGCAACAAGCGCATGCAAAGCAAATACCCTACCCACTGTACTACTGCTCTGACCCCTGTATTTTTTATAGCTTAACAGTGATGTCAAAAGTAAATTAGAACTAAACTCCCTGCAGGTCAATTTAAGTAACTATTTTGGCACCTCATCGTGCTTGAAGTTAAAATTTGATGCTTTTATATAACACTTGGCGTCAGTCCACACATTCTGTTAGATTTTGATCCATTCTCATCTAATTTGTGATGCAGAGTTCACTTAAATCATAGCAAATCCTCTAGATTTGCAAAGGTCTTGGAAATGTTATCTATATTTATATGTACACATATATACTGTTAAATTTGATCTTTTGTTAGTGATTTCTGATGTATTTGTGCTCAAGTTTTAATATAGATTTCTAAATTTTTATTTCTGTATTCATAGTCTAATATCAAACGCAAAGAAGAAAATTAAGCAGAAATTTAAGGAGTTTTCAGAGAGTCATATAGCCTGATTCCGTTCCTTCATTGCACAGCTGAAAAAAACAAGGACAAGAGAGTTAAGTGACTTTACTCTAGTCACCGAGATGGAAAAGCCAGAGGGACAGAATGAATTCAGGTTTCTGTTTTCAGTTCCAGCTTCTCTGCAACATGCTGTCACCTGTGTACCCAAATAGGAATGGATATGAAATAGTTATGTGAATGGTTTATCAGGATTCACCTGGTTAAGTGGCTCTATCAGGCTTAACTCCAAGAATCTATATATGGCAACAAAACAGCACGTGAACCATTTTTATTGGGGGAGCGGGGGAAAGGGGCACACCCTCCAGAGCTCGGGGAGAACTTTTCACAAAACGTACTGACCAGAGAGACAGTACAGCACGTAGGTGGTTGCTTTGTAACGCAATGACCCAGATTCAATCCCGGCACCCCATATGGTCCCGGGAGCCTGCCAGGAGTAATTCCTAAGTGCAGAGCCAGGAGTAAACCCTGAGCATCACTGAGTGTGACCCAAAAACTAGAGAAAAAAAACAGAAAAGAAAAAGAAAAGGCACTGACGGGTGATGTAGTATTTCTGTTTGTAAGAAAGAAATAGAGCCAAACACACTTTTTCTGGGGAGCCTTTATCCTCCCTTTCTCTTCTGGGCCACATAGGCTATGCTCCAGGCTTTCTTCTGCTCTATACTTAGGGATCACTCCTGGTGATGATCAGGGGTACTATAGGTGGTGCTGGGGTTTGAACCCAGGTTGGCCTCATGTAAGGTAAACATCTTACTGTTACGTCTTTTTCTTTTTTTTTAAACACACAATTCTTTCCCTTTTCTGGCTGGGGAAACACCTGGCTTTGCTCACAGCTTATTCCTTGATCTGTGCTCAGTGATCACTGCTGGAGGTACTCTGGAGATCAAGCCAGGGTCAGTTGCATGCAAGGCAAGTACCTTAAATCTTATACTATCTATATAGACCCCTTAACAGGAAATTCTTAAAGCCAAATTTTCATTTTCACTGAAAGGAAAGAAATGATACCTTTTGGTACATGAAAATGACAATTCATTAGTCTCTCTTTTTATATGAAGTTTAGGTTAATTAGCAACCTTTTTAAAATTGAGTGCACGAAGCTTTAATGTGCGTGTAAGTTGGTTGAGCAGTTTTAATTAAAACTTCTCTATTTTGAGATTAATTACTCATAATACATCAAAGATTAACGAGGTCTAGTTATGGTACCTTACATGTTGTGGATATTTAATAAATGTTAATTTGAAAGCTGGGAAGTACTTTGGTATTTTAGTACCTCCTGTGTTTTAAATTCTTTTCCAAATCTGGGAATATTCAACTACTACTTTTACTATTCAACTTAAAAATATTTTTTTGGGGCCAAAGGGATAGTGGGTAATGTACTTGTTTTACTGTGGCTGACCAGAGTTTGATCCCCATCATCCTATATGGTCTCCCAGAAGAATTAGGAGTAAGCCCTAAAGCACAGCTAGGAGCGACTCCAAAGAAAACAACAAACCAAAAGCCTCAGAAAATTCAAATCTGTGTGACATTTTATGTTCGAGGTTGCAATCGAAAGTTTTAAAATTAGTTGATATAATCCTATGGTGGAGAAACAAGCCATTGAGTTATCTACTGAAGTCCTCTCTAACGTGAAATTCATTCAAGAGAAATTAATAGATATCAGTGAAATGCAATTTAATCTGAATTTTCTGTGCATATATGCATGTATGTTGTTGCGTGTATAGAAGAAACACTGGAAAGTAATAAAAGGAAATTCAACTCTGAAATATTTTATACGGCATATTTTGTAAATTTCAATCCCACTAGTCAATATTCCAAGATTGAATACTTCCATGCCTGCAGATATGTATCTGCAATAGCTTTTAATTCCTATCCAATATTTTACTATTATATAAATGAACTGTAATTCCTTTCTTTTGAAAATCAGTATTGGTAAATAATCCCTTGAAGGATATATTATGATTACATCTAAATTTCTAAACAACATTTAATGATATTTATGGAGTCAATCTAAGTTTTAATCTTGATAACTAAGGAAAACATATAATGAAAATCTTTGAAAACTATTCCTGATAGTCACCAGAAGAAGCAAAATTACATTCTGAGAAAAAGGGATTCGACCACAAAAAGGAAAGAAATACATTTATAAGCTTCCAAAATGGTACATCACCAATGACCAAGGCTTATGGCAGACCTGTTTCTAGATTGATGATATGAATCTACTCATTCATTTTACTTAAGAGAAAAACAAAAAGAAGCATCTGTCATAAGATCAATAAATCCAAGTGAAAAACAGGTTTCTGCAAATTCAGGATGATAAAGAAGTACATAAAGTAAGTGCAAGAAATTCTTTCTTTTGAGAAAGAGAGAGAAATGGAAAGAAATAAAGAACCTGCCATGGAGGAGGGCTGGGGGGGGGGGGGGGGAACGGGGGCGTTGGCGGTGGGAGATGGGCACTGGTGGCGGGATGGGTGCTGGAACACTGTATGACCAAAACCAAATATGACTTTTTAATTGTATATCTTTGTAATTGTAAAAATAAAAAATATTAAAAAAAGAAAATCACAGAAAAAAAAGAAATTCTTTCTTTTACAGACTTTAAAGCACTTAAAATATTACTATGCAATTTTTGTTTTTGAGTATGATAATATTTGTTTTAAAGTCTTTCTAATGAAGAAATAGGAAAGCGTTTTCTAAGGATATCATGATAATGTGAACACATAAAAAGCAACTCTATTATGACAGTCATTCAACAGACTAAATTTTTTTAAAAACAAAAAAGCTACAATGAAGGGGAGTTACATAAATTTAACATAAAAGGAGTTGTGCCAGAGTATAGGGGTTAAGGCTCTTGTCTTGGCATGTGCTGACTCCATGTGCTGACTCCAGTTCAATACCTGGTACCATTTAAGGTACCCTGAGCACCACTAGGAGTGATCTCTGAGTACAGAGCAAACAGCAATCGCTGAGCAATGCTGGATATGGCCCCCAAAAATTAAAAACAAACACATATATGAAACCACACAATGAGTTATTACCAGTCAAAGAGAAATCAAAACTATTGAAACCCTCAATGAGTTATTACCTGAGCAGAACGATTTCATTAATGAGCAGAAGATATTTAAGTAATTTATAAAATAGCTCAACAAGCTGAGTGCATACTTATGCGTTCAAGAGACCCCAGGTTCAATCCCTGGCACTGTATGGTCTTCAAGCACTGCCAGGAATAAACCCAGAATAATGAGCTTGGAGTAGCTCCTGAGCACCACTAGGCACGGTCTTCAAACCAAAAAAATCATAAAAATGTCTATAAACATGAAAACAAAAAAAAAAAATCAGAGAAATGAAAGGCAAAAATCCCATCTTAGGGGCCAGAGAGATAGTAGAGCAGGTAGGACGTCTGCCTTGTGCGTGGCTAGCTTGGGTTTGATCCCCAGCATCCCATATGGTCTCTGAGCACTGTCAGGAATAATTCTTGAGTGCAGAGCCAAGAATAACCCCTAAGCATCACTGGGTGTGACCCAAAACACAAAAACAAACAAACAAACAAACTAATCCCACCTTCATGGGGCTGTTTGTACAGGATGAGATATACTCTGACAGCCTTTTAGGACAATCAACAGCAAGCATTCATTTTAAGGGCCATACTTTGGTGTTCCAGGCCATACCCTGCTATCCTAGATCTGATGTCAGTCTTTATGCTGTTGGGATTTAATTTTGCTTTCTCTGGGGCCACACCCAGTGATGGTCAGGGGTTACTCCTGGTTCTACACTCAGGTACCACTCCTGACTAAGCTTGAAGATTGACATGGCATGCCAAGGACTGAACCTGGGTTGGCTGCAAGCAAGTCAAGCACCCTATCAGGGTACTATCGTGCCAGTCCCCAAGTTGGAGGTCAGTCTTGCAATTCTGGGATCAAACCCTGGCCTCCTTCATGCAAAGCAGGTGTTTTAACCCTCTGAGCTATCTCCATAGCTATAAAATATCAAAACATAAATTTTATGTATCTTTGAGTCATTAATCTTCTAGGTATAAGCCTTATGAAAAATTACAAAAGTGTGTACCATTGAGGCAGCTGGAGAAGAGGGAGAAAACTGGGGACACTGGCAGAGGGAAGTGGACAATGATGAGGGGATGGATGCTCACATACTGTACAACTGAAGCTTAATCATGAAAAAATCTGTAACTTTGTATCTCATGTTGATTCAATTAAAATTTTTTAAAAGAACAAAATTATATGTATCACATAATTATATAGTTCAGTATTGCTTCCGAGATATAGAAAACAAACCAATACACTTTTTGAATTTATTTTTTGGTTTTTGGATCACACCTGGCTGAGCTCAGGCTACTCCTGCTCTGTGCTAAGGCATCACTCCTGGTGGGAACTGGAGTTCCACATGGGGTGCCGGGATTGAACTGGATTAGCTGCCTCCAAGGCAAAGGCCCTGTCCCCTATATTATCTCTCTGATCCCAAACCAAGATTTTTAATGGAAAATAAAATGTAGGTAAACAAATAAATATCATGTAGCTATTTTAAAATGCTGATCTGGGGGCTGGAGCGATAGTACAGAGGGTAGGGCGTTTGCCTTGCATGCGGCCGACCCGGGTTCAATCCCTGGCATCCCATATGGTCCCCCGAGCACCGCCAGGAGTAATTCCTGAGCCAAGCGTCAGGAGTAACCCCTGAGCGTTACTGGGTATAACCCCCCAAATAATAATAATAATAATAATAATAATAATAATAATAATAAAATGCTGACCTGTTCTTGTGGCTGCTGAAAGTCATTTGTTAGACTAGGTTACAGCATGGACTATTTTTTTTCTTTTCTCTTTTTTGGGAACATACCAGGAGGTGCTAAGTGATCACTCCTGTAGTCCTGGAGATCAAACTGAGGTCGGCCGTATGAAAGGGAAGTGCCTTACCTCTAGCCCATAGCATAGACTATTATGTGTGATCTTATTAATGTCAAATAGTTACATAGATTATTACATAAATAACTAAAAGAATGTTCATCAAAATGCTAAGGATATATGGTACTCTAACAGCTTTTACATATACCATGATCTTATTTTCATTTTCTAAAATATCAAAGGTGTCTCTGTAAAAAGGAAATAGGCGCGCTGTAAAGATAGCTGCAGGGCAATCCCTGGCACCCCAAACGGTCTCCTGAGCATCACCAGGAGTGATCCCTAAGCACAGAACCAGGAGTAAGAACCAAGGGATGCAGGGCGTGGCTCCCAGTCAAAGATATACAACACTTAATCATTCTATTTTCTATAGAAGATTTATCTATAGCTAGGTTAGCTATCAAGACTAGCTGGACTATTTTTATGTTTGCTCTGTTTTGTTGTTACAACTTTGAAAACTATTATAGAGTAAAGAACTTGTCTAGTTAGCAGGAAGTTGACTCAAAGGGTTGGAGTGTATACCTGCATGTGAGAGCCCCAAGTTCTATTCCTTGTATAACATGGCTCCCCAAATTCCACCTTGTCAGGCAGTATTTGACAGGAGTAACTCCTGTTTGGGTGTGGTCACCCAAACAAAAACCAAAAGAACTGTCTGGTCTTTGTCCTAGCTCCCTATAGGCATATCAAAACCCATGGAATTTCCTGATGCTGTTATGTTTCAGGAATATGAAGAGCCTCAAACCGTTCCTTCAGGGTCTTGACAAGGAAGTCTGACCATCTTGTAGGTAGGCGGCCATGTGATCTTTTGACATCCCGTGGGATCCAGTCGGTAATGGCTCTAGTCCAGCGGTCGTCTCCAAATCGCATTACATGTCCAGCCCATCTGATTTTCGATGCCTTGGCAAACGAGACAGCATCCCTGATTCTGGAATAGCGACAGAGGTCGAACTCCGGATTCCTTCTCTCACTTGAGTGAGGCGTGATATTCAAGCATAGCTCTTTCGATTCCTCTCTGGGAGACCCAAATAGCATTCTCATCCTGCTTTCGTAGGGCCCAGGTCTCTGAGGCGTATGTTAATGCAGGGAGAACGGTGGAGTCAAAGAGATGTGCCCGGAGCCAGAGGTTCTTTGTCCTTTTAGTTATTTCTTTGATGCCTTTGAAGGCATTCCATGCCGCTCTCTTCCTCCCTGCGCAGCTCAGGTTTTAGATCATTCATCATGTTGACTTCTCGAGTGATCAAGTGATCAAGTTGCTATGTTACAGGTTTAACAATTCAAAAGAAAATTTCATGTACGTCCTATACAATTCCAGAATTAGGACTTTTTAGCCTCTGACTCTAGGGAGTAGACAGAGGACTAGGAAATAACCAATGATTTAATCATTGATGCCTATGAAATATGGCCCTCCAAAGAACACTTAAGGTCAGTATAACTTCCTGGTTAGCAAATCTATCAATGAATTGGGAGAAAACATGCTTTGCTTTATGCCACAAGGAGAGAGCATGAAGTTCCAAATTCCTTCCCAGATGCCACACTAGGTTTATACTTTAAATTTTAATAGTACTTTTCAGAGACCTGGGCCATTTGGACAGCCTAGGAACCTTCACTCTGAGACTTGAGACTGGAGTCTCATATAAAGTCAATCTAGATGAGGAATTTGTGTTAACACGTGGGCTCTGAATTAACTCCAGGTAGTTGAGGTCAGGATTCAGTCGGTGTCAGGCAAGTTGGGTTGACAAAGAATAATAAACAGCCAAGCTATCATAGTATTCTATTCGTGTGCAGTACTTTGCTCTACTCCCCGATATTCCATGTGCCTTGCTAAAACATTCATTACTCTGTACTGCTTTTATTTTTGTCCTTTATGTTGGACTGAAAATCCCAGAGCAGAAATCACATATTTACCTCTGCTGTATTTTCAGAGCAGACCATAATGCCTAGAGCATGGCAGATGTCCCACAAGCTTAGGGGGAATGAATGAGTCAGTCAATGAAAAATAGCTATGTCCATAAAAATCACATCTGTGAAGGAAAGTGCTAAAGTGGGTGTTCTCAGATAAAACGTCATACTCTAAATTCAATTGTGTTTAGGTATCAAAGAGATAAATAACCTCTTCAGGCAATCAGTAAATAAAAATAAGAGTTTCTTTAAACACAGAAAGGAGAAAAAAAGGATGGTATCAAACATTTTCCCCCTTCTATCTTTATGGTCTAATTATAACTTTTGAAATCTGGCTGAGGGACTAACTTCTCTCTATAGTCAGAATATTAGCCATTTTTAGTGGCAGTGAGGGATTTGGGTCACACCTGGCTATGCAGAGGGCTTACTCCTGGCTCTGTGTTCAGGAAATCATTTCTGGTGGTAGTCAGGGAAACATAATGCAGTGCTGGGGGTCAAACTCAGGATAGTCAATGTGCAAAGTAAATGCATTATGCCTGTAATATCTTTAAAGTTCCACTACTGTCCTTCTTATAACTTATTCATTCACTTTTTACTTATTTTATTTTGGTGTGGGGCTATAACCAAGAATGCTTGGGCCTGGTTGTGCGCGGGGGACTACATGGTGCCATGAATTACACTAACTGGTGTTAAGGGGAAGTCTCTACCACTACGTCACATTCCAGCCCTCACTCACCTTTTAATCTAGCATCACCCCCAAAGGCACCACACCCCCAGTTTCCTGTGGCCACTGCAGAAAGATTCTCTGAAGAAACTCCAGGACGAAAAAATCCACAGTAAGCCTAGAGGATAAAATAAAGAGTAAAGCGCATGAACAACCAAGAGTATTTCTAAGTGATGTGCTAGGAATAATATCCATTATTAAGCTTATGTTATCTCTCATCTTTTTTTCACTTTGGGGATAAAGTACAGGGAAGCATAGAAAATCCCAGGATAACACAAGGAAGAAAGAAATGATCAATTCAAATATTTACTTGTCTTGATGCTGGGAAACAAAAATTAAATGAAAATCCAATACAAGTTTCAGATCTTTTCCTGGCTGAAGCAAATGTAAACCGAAAGATTAGTTATATCAGAACCAAGGGGAGGGGCCAGAGTGATAGTATAGTTGGTAGGGGCGTTAGTCTTGCATGAGCAGACCTGGGTTCGATACCCTGCCATCCCATATGGTGCCCGAGCACCAGGAATAATTCCTGAGTACAGAGGCAAGAATAAACCCTGAACATAGCTGGTTGTGACCCAAAAAAGCAAAAAAAAAAAAAAAAAAAAAAATCAAAGGGAATCCCATTACAAACTGTGAACTAAGGTTTGGAAAGGTACTTAAAACACTGCTTTCTCTAAAGACTTTTGATCATCATTCCTTTCAAGGCAGAGTTATTACTATTAAGCTACTGCAGTACTCTCTTTCAACTACTGGACCAGAATAGTAACTATGATTGACTTTTGTTGAGCTTCCTGCTACCGAAGTGCTAAATAATGAGCAAGCAACTATGTAATGCAAAAAAAAAAAAAAGAAGGATTCTTGGGCTGGAGAGACAGTACAGCAGGTAGAGTGCTTTGCTTGCCTTGCACACAATCTACCTGGACTCGATCCCCAGCATCCCATATAGTTTCCCGACCACTGCCAGGAGTAATTTCTGAGTGCAGAGCCGGAGTAATCCCTGAGCATCTCTGAATGGCACGTGCCACCCTAATGCTCCTCCCTGCAAAATAATAAAAGGGTGGGGGAGGGGGCTCTACACCTGGTTACAAAATAAGCTTTAAACCAATCTATAAAAACCAATGTATATTAACAAAATATAAACACACAAGGCTTAACCTGCAACAACACGCTAGTAATCTCTAATACAAGGCCTAATGACTCCATGGTGAGATGTAACAATCTTTACTTTCTTCTTAATTTAAAAAAAGGAAATATTTTGTATTTTAAGCAAATTATTCATAATGGCAACATAAAATAAATTACTGAGGGTAGGCTTAAGGGGTGGTTGGCAAAATTGGAAAAAGTGGTGGTGGGAAGGTGCAGTGGTGGTGGGACTGGTGTTGAAATATTGTTTGTAAAAAATTATCATGAACAACTTTGTGAAAAAATATAAATAAAATAACAAAACACGCTTTAAGATCCTTTCAGCTCTAAGAGTCTTTAATTTCAAAGCTCAGTTTTAAGCCAGAATTTAAAAAAATTACCAGTTACCTGACTACATTACGATACAAACTAATGTTCCTAATTAAAGTATGAATGGGACCAGAGTGTTAGTCCAGCAGGTAGGGATTTGCCTCCATGCAGCCAACCCTGTTCGATCACCAGCATCCCATATGGTCCCCTGAGCATGGCAGGAGTAATTTCTGAGAGCAGAGCCAGGAGTAACCCCTGAGCATTGCCAGGTGTAACCCAAAAAGCAAAAATAAAATAAAATAAAAAAAAAATATAAACAAGCAGCTCACTTTGTGTATGAGGAGGCTGTAGTATACGAGGAAGCTGCAGTCAGAACAGTCCCAGAATTTTTTGATTTCTATTTCTTTGCTGTCAGCCTAGATGGTCTTTCTGTCCCCTAAGGGATCTTAGTTTTCTGAAACAATCAGACTATATTAAGAGGCTCAATATAATAGAAAGCAAATCTCCTCTGGGTTCTCTAAAGCACCAGACAAAGTCTAAAATATAGCTTGTGTATAGTAGTAAATAAATTAAAGAATGATCTGTGACAAATGTTCCCAGAGAAAAAGCAAGAATAAAGAAAGATGCTTCTATAAAGCCCACACAGAGAAATACAGTAAATTGCTCTCCAAGGTTTTCACAAACGTATAAAAATGCATTTCACACACTGTCCGGATGGATTAACAAGGCTATTCCTCCACCCCTCTTAGGCTGTAAATTCTGACAGATATTAATTGTAAGCTGGTATCAGACCATTATTCAAGACTGGTACAGAGCTTACACTAGAACTCACAAATTACTTATATAATCAAATGCATGGAACTTTTTGAAAATCTTTCAGGTCAAAAAATACCTGAGTTGAATGTTTTTGAGATGGTGCTTAAGTTTCTTGCCTTTATGTCAACAAAGGAACAAACTCTATTAAAATAAATATAACTTGCTACTTAGTTTCCTGTCAAACTCTCCCAACATAAGTAAAGAGAAAAGTTTCATGGTCTATTTTGTGTCTCAATTTTAAAAAAAGCTGCCAAATGGATTTTAGTTTTTCCTCAATGCAGTCTCACATACTTGGGCTAATTTTTTCTTCAATTAGCAAAGGAGTTTCGGGCTGATCCTAGTTCATTTCTAAACTGGAACTACATATATCTCCTGAGTACTGCCAGAATCCCTGAAAACAAACCCAGGAGGAGCCCCTGAGCATTGTTGGCCGTGGCCCTCAAACCCCCATCCCAATGCTCCAAACTAAAGGAGTCTGATTCTCCTTCCTTTCAAGAATCAACTTCTGTAGTAAGTTACAATGTTTGTACTGTAGAACAGGCAGATATGAGATGAAGTGTACTGTTCCTAGAGGTATCACTTCACTTGTATCACTTGTCTTCCGTTGTTCATCGATTTGCTCGAGCGGGCACCAGTAACGTCTCCATTCGTTGGGAATGGGGTCCATTATTGTTACTGTTTTTGGCATATCGAATACACCATGGGTAGCTTGCCAGGCTCTGCCGTGACTCTGGGGTTCACCCCAGGGGGCCCAGTCTTTTTCTATGTCAGGCCATCGACCATCCAGAGCTCTCAGGGCAGAGCCCTGGGTGTAGACAAGCCTATCTCCTATCTGCGACCTGCCGGTGCATCTGGGCACCTCAGTAACACCTGCAACACCTCCAAGGGGCAGAATTCCTAGAGATAACAAAATTTAGTAGGATTGCTATTATTATTATTATTCACTTGATCACTTCAAGTGACCAAATGAATAATAATAATAGCAATACTACTATTATTATATATCCTATTATTATTATTATATTATCTTATTATTATTTATTATTATTATTATTTAGCCCCTTGAGGTGTTGCGGGTGTGGCTGTGGTGCCCAGCTGTGTTGGCAGGTGGCAGACAGCAGAGAGGCTTGTCTACACCCCAGGGCTCTGCCCTGTGGGCCCTGGATGGTTGATGGTCTGACATAGAAAAGACTGGGCCCCTGGGGTGAACCCAGAGCCACAGCAGAGCATGGCAAGCTACCCGTGGTGTATTCGATATGCCAAAAACAGTAACAATAATGGACCTTATTCCCAATGAATGGAGACGCTTAGTGCCCCCCCGAGCAAATCAATGAACAATGGGAAGAGAAGACAAGTGGTGAAGATGGTGATGATGATTAATTGGCTTTTGGTCCACACCTGGCTGTGCTCAGGGATCTCCTGGCAGGCTAGTTACCCATGTGGGATGTCGGAATCATGCCATGGTGGGCTGTGTGGAAGGTAATCGCTCTAGCCACTACACTACTGCTCTGGCACCCTGACTTTCCAATAATTATCTAGTACATAATACCTATGTACTGATCTCTGCACTGAATTCTGATGGTGAAAAGTAGCCTCCTGCTTTGCTGTTTTACTGAAAACAATGGAATGTCCCTCCCTATTCTCTCTCTCTCTCTCTCTCTCTCTCTCTCTCTCTCTCACACACACACACACACACACACAGAAATGCACGTCATTTCCAAAGTGATTTAATACAGACTTCTGCTTTAAGCCTAAGTTTACAAAACACAATGATTCATAAAACATTTAATTTAATATCTCCAAGATGTGGTTAGTAAAACTCCCTACTGCCTATACTGAAACTCAAAACTCTAACAGGAAAGCGGAGGTAGCCTGGGAACAACTAAGTGGTAGAACATCCTGCTTTAAGCGTGAGACCTTAAGCTTCATGCCCAGTATTGCTTCACATGCTGAGGGGATGCTGGTGGCACAGCCGTTGGGGATCCACAAACTGTGATCTTCAGCACACCACAACACACAAAAACATCTATCTAAAGTGCACGCCAACTAAGTTTTACCTTGCACACAGCCGACCCAGGTTTGATTCCCAGCATCCCATATGGTTCCCCAAGCACTGCCAGGAGTAATTCTTGAGTGCAGAGCCAGGAGTAACCCCTGAGCATTGATGGGTGTGACTCCAAACACAAAACAAATAAAAAAAAAACTGTAGAATAAAATTAACTTGTGCTTAAAGAAACACTTTTATTTATTTATTTATTTTTTGGTTTTAAAGCCACATCCGGCATTGCTCAGGACGTACTCCTGACTCTGCACTACGGATTACTCCTAGCAGGGCAGGGGACCATATGGGATTGAACACCAGTTGGCTGTATGCAAGGTAAATGCCCTAATCAATGTACTATCTCTCTAGCCTGTAGTAAATCTTTTTAAAACAAGTTTGGAGCAGTGAAAGCTGACTTAAACTAAAAATATACCTAATACAAAATAAAAACTACTATGCTTTCTTATATCCCAGAAAACCAAGGAGAGTAGAAACAAGTGTCAGGAGGACTGGTCCACAGTTGGAGGCTTGCCACAATGGGTGGGGGAAGAGGAAGGCAGTAAGTCTAGGAACTGTCATGACAGTGACAGCTGGAAATAAGCACTCAAGAGCTGAGTGCTGAAAGTAAAGGCACCAACATTGTAACCTTTCCAGTATCTGTATTCCAAATCCCAATGTCCACAGGGTGGGGGGGTGGGGGTAGAGATAGAGGAAGAGAGAGAAAGAAATACAGCCAGACAGAGACAGAGAAATTGGGTGGCGGGATGGCAGGAGGGAAACTGGAGACATTGGTGGACAACGTACACTTGGTGCAGGGTGAAGGGATGGGTGTTGGGATGACTGAAACCCAATCATAAACAACTTTGTAACTGTAGCTCATTGTGATTCAATGAAAAAATAATTTAAAAAAGCTATTACTTTGGCATAGACAAAGAATTCTCTTTTGAGGTAGTTTTTTCCTAAGAAATTATTTTAAGAAAAACAAAAACTCAGGGAGCTGAGATATACTGCAGAGGGTAGGATTTCTGCCTTTTATGCATTTAACCAGGGTTTACACCCAGCATCATCAATGGTTCCCGAGCATGACAAGGAAGGATTCTTGAGCACAGAGCCAGGAGTAAGCACGGAGGACTATTGGGTGTGACCAAAAAAAAATCAAAACGAAAGAACAACAACAAAACGATCTAAGTTCAACTTGAAAATGGTACTTTTGCTCTTCAAACTGAAAAAAAAAAGTGCTTGCCTTGCATAGTCAACCCAGATTCAATCCAGTTTGATCTCTGACACTGCAAATGGTGCCCTGAGCGCCACCAGGAGCTGTCCTTGAGCAGAACCAGGAGTATGAGCTGAGCACCAATGGCGTGGCCTCCCCTCCCCCTCTCCTAATTTTTTGGCCACATTCAGAGGGGCTCAATGGTGAATCCAGGCTTGCTTCTTGGAGGTTTCTCCCAGTGGTATTAGATGGGGTAATGGCAACTAAAGTCAGGCCTCCCACATGCAAAGCCTAATCTGCAGCCTTTTTGAGCTATCTCCCAAGGTCCTACTCTTCAAATTATTCAAGAGATTCCTTTGAGAATTTAAACATTAAAAAATACATAGGGGCCAGAGAGACACTGGGTAGGTGCTTGCCTCACATGCAGCTAATTTGGATTCAATCCCTGGCACCTCATGTGGCTCCCTGAGTAACGTCAAAAGTGATCTCTAAGCACAGAGCCAGGCAGAAGCCCTGAGCATATCAGGTGTGACCTCCAAACCAATAAATAAATAAACATCAAAACATACTAATAAACACTATATATATGTTCTCATATATATGAAAAATATATAAAAATATTCAATAATAAATTACTTTCTCAAGTAGATTGTATCTAAAATATATATAACATTATATATGTTATTATATATAAAAATCATATAACAACCTGTGCTGCAAGATATATAATGGGCATATTTATATTGGACTGGAGGGGGCTGGAGCAATAGCACAGCAGGTAGGGCATTTGCCTTTGCACGCAGCTGACCTGGGTTCGATCCCTGGCTTCCCATATGGTCCCCCGAGCACCACCAGGAATAATTCCTGAGTGAAGAGCCAGGAGTAACCCCTGAGCATACCCGGTGTGGCCCAAAAAAAAAAAAAAAAGATGTATTTTGGGCTGGAGACAAAGTACAGAGATTAAGGTGCTTGCCTTGAATGTGGTTAATTCCTTTTCGTCCCCCAAGAACCCTTAAGGTGACTCCTGAACCCAGCTGGGTAGGATGAATTCCCCCTCTCCCAAGATATTATATATAAATTTATTCAGATGAGTTTAAGTACAGTCAACTGCGGATCATAGACAGCCACCCTGCAGCAGTTTTTTTTTCAATCCGGCCCAGGTATGCTGAACCAGAGACTCTCAGACATGGGGCAGAGCTGCTACTTGCTCTCCCTGTGCCCAGCTGCTCATGAGGTGCCTGGGAGGCATGGCGGGTTCTAGCCCTGGTCTGCCACCTGGCAGAGCCTCACAACAAGCCAGACCACCCTCCCCTACTCCATGGGGCCCACCATTTTCCACATCCGGACTTCCCTCTCGTCACAACTCCACCCAGCAGACCAGACTATCACAGTCCAGCTTGCGCAGCGCGTGGTTCATCAATAAATGTTTTATTTAGAGGTGACTACAACAGTATGCCACCCGCACAGTAAGCCTGGCTAGCTGCTCGTGTAGTATTTGATATGCCAAATACCAGTAACATTTATATTGGGTCATTCCCGTGACCTAATATAATGGTTTGAGGCTCTTTATGTTCCTGGAGCAGGCAGATGCCTTTGGGTTCTACTAGCATGACATATGGAGATATTACTGGTGCCCGCTCTAGCAAATAGATGATTAACGGGAAGATAGTGATAGTGATAGAGTTTAAGTGCAGTAAAACTATTTCTGAATTATCTTTTTTGTTTATCTCACTACCAACATGCCCCTCGAGGTGTTGCAGGTGTGGCTGTGGAGCCCGGCTGCGTCAGCAGGTGGCACACAGGAGACAGGCTAGTCTACACCCAGGGCTCTGCCCCGTGGGCCCAAGATGGTTGACGGTCTGACATAGAAAAGACTGCGCTCCCTGGGATGAACCCAGAGCCACAGCAGAGCCTGGCAAGCTACCCGTGGTGTATTCGATATGCCAAAAAAAAGTAACAGTAATGGACCTTATTCCCAATGAATGGAGTCTACGGCCATACCACCCTGAATGCTCCCGATCTTGTCTGATCTCGGAAGCTAAGCAGGGTCGAGGCCTGGTTAGTACTTGGATGGGAGCCCAATGAATGGAGATGTTACTGGCACCCGCTCGAGCAAATTTATAATAACGGAAGATAAGTGACAAATGACATTTCACTACCAACATGAAAAACAAGATCTAGGTCATGAGGCGCACCATATGTAAACCATAGTCATAAGACCTAGGAAAAAGAGAAAAAACGATGTAAGAAATGCTAATCTGAAGACATTCCCAGTCTCCTTAGACTCTAACAGTCTGCTGTCATCAAAAGTCTGTGCTGGGACAGAATGTATGTTATCACAGACAATGATAAATTTCAATATGTTAATAAATAATCTTATAACCAAATCCTACTCATATCAGTTTAAAAAATGGTTTTAAGAATTCAGTCTTTGAGAAGAGATGAACAGAAACTTTGACAAGGAAGAAATTCGAATGGTCAAAAGGCACATGAAAAAATGCTCATCATCACTAATCATCAGAGAGATGCAAATCAAAACAACAATGAGATATCACCTCACACCACAGAGACTGGCCCATATTCAAAAGGGTAAAAGTAACAAGTGCTGGCGTGGATGTGGGGAAAAGGGGACTTTCATACATTGTTGATGGGAATGTCAACTTGTACAACCTTTCTGGAAGACAATATGGTCATTCCTCCAAAGACTAGAAATTGAGCTCCCCTTTGACCCAGCCATACCACTCCTGGGAATATACCCTGGGAAGCCAAAAACACACAGCGGAAACACAATCCGCACTTTTATTTTCATAGCAGCACTATTCACAATAGCCAGAACCTGGAAACAACCAGAGTGCCCGAGAACTGATGACTGGATAAAGAAACTGTGGTACATCTACACAATGGAATACTATGCAGCTGTCAGGAAAAATGAAGTTATGAAATTTGCCTATAAATGGATGGACATGGAAAGGATCATGTTGAGTGAAATTAGTAAGAAGGAAAGAGAGAGACATAGAATGACTGCATTTATTTACATGGCATAAATATATCAGGTGATCTTATCAAAAGTGGAAATTACTGCAAATATGAGGAGTCAGAGGTTAGGTAAGACAGAGAAGGGAACATGTGTGAATAAATGTCGAAAGGGCTGATACCAACATAAAACTGAACATTAAATACAGGCAAAAAAAATGCACATGATGGCTTCCAAGTGTATGTAGTGCAACCCACAATGTGTAGGAGAGAAGGAAGGGAAGAGAGAGGGAGAAGGAAAAGAGATAAAGAACCTGCCATTTAGGTAGGCTATGGGAGGGAGGAGGGAATTGGGGACATTGGTGGTGGGATATGGGCACTGGTGGAGGGCAGGTGCTGGAAAACTATGTGACCGAAACCTCTAAACATGAACAACATTGTAATTGTACATTTCACGGTGGTATAATAAAGTATTAATTAAAAAAAAAAGAATTCAGTCTTTTTGGCTGTGAGAGCAATTTGAAGAACTAAAGAAAATCTCAATTGTTTTCACATGTTCTAAATCTGGAGTGCAGAATCAATACTTGATTGAACGATTAGTATGGTTAACAGTAAAAATTGGTACTACTAATAAGAATAGCTCATTTTCATATTTGTATAATAAAAAGGAAATAGTAGAGAGCAATAGGCACCACAGAATATCAAGATTCTGAAATAGTATACCAAATTAACAATAAACTATTTACATATAGATGAATCAATAATATAATATTAGCTTAATTTTAATGGTTTATCTATTTAAATCCTAATAATACACCTGGTAGAGAAAATATCATGGGAAGGTCAGAAAAAAATTTTTTTAGAGCTCATTCATTTCTAAATGGTTTTACAGTGATAATGTTCCAAAGGAGCTAAAAGTATTTGATGAGCTAAATGCATGTAGGGCTAATATCAAGCAACAGTCTATCTGGCATCAGTAATCAAACAATTCCGAAATGGAAAGTACATCTTGTACAAGCTGACAGAGCCATTAAATCAGGAGAGCTGGGGGGCAGACATACTGACACTGCAAGAATTACCAGAAAGCATTAATTTCAGCATTAATAAAATGGCAGTAAACAGATGACGGCTGCCAGATGAATGAAGAAATAAGGTTACTGGCCTTGTTAAGTTCACGTCCTGATTTTCTCAGGCACAAACTGGTCCGAGGTAACGTCTGAAGTGAAGGGCATCAATAGCGACTATTTCTGTGCCACGCGTCGTTGCCAGTCATCCCTGGGGTAGACACAAAGGAAGAAAGATGAGAAAATGTCAAAGCTGTTCACAAATCAAAGCGCTCATAGGTTAATGTTTCTGGGACTTTGGTCAAGGCTAAAAATATTAACAACTGGAACTGGTGTGATAGTACAGTGGGCAGGGTACTTGTCTTGAACATGGCCGACTCAGGTTCAATTCCTGGAACCCCATATAGTCTCCTGAGTATTGCCAGGAGTTAGTTCCTGAGCACAAAGCCAGGGGTAACCGGAGCATCACCAGGTGTGTCCCTAAAACAAAAGAGTTTAAAAAATATATTAGCCAACAAACCAGAGAATATTGATCTCAGGAATCCAGAGAAATCATTTTATTTTTTAGATTTTAAGGCTGACACCTGATGGACTATCTATCAGGCATTAAAAATAAATTATTGGGTTGGAGCGATAGTCCAGTGGGTAGAGGCGTTTGCCTTGCACGCGGCCGGCCTGTGTCAGCCTGGGTTCGATCCCCCGGGCATCCCATATGGTACCCGAGCACACCGCCAGGAGTAATTCCTGAGTGCAGAGCCAGGAGAAAACCCCTGAGCATTGCCGGGTATGACCCAAAAAGCAAAAAAAAAAAATTATCAAGAGACAACCAGTACTACAGGAAAGAGAAAAAAATATTCAGGGAAAGAAACTAAAAAAAGATGCCAGGGAAAGAAAAAAAGGAGACAAAGAATTCATTCATGCATGCATACATACATACACACACACACATATGAACATTCCTACAGTATGTAAATAAATAAATCTAATCACTTATTTATTTATTTATTTAGTTTGAGCATTATGCCATGTGAGCGGAGCTTTTACTATTTTTTAAAAATTTTTATTATACCACCGTGAGACATACAATTACAAAGGTGTTCATAATTGGTTCTTGGTAATACAGGATTCCAGCACCCATCCCTCCACCAGTGCCCCCATCACCACCACCAATGTACCCACACCCTCCCGCCCACCCCCCAGGCTGCCTCAATAGCAGGTACCCCTTTTCCTCTCTTTCTCTCTCTGTCTCTCTGTCTCTGCATCTCTCTCCCTCTTCTTTTTACACATTGGGGCTACCCCCCAGATATTTAGAGTTTATCATTTAAGTCTCTGTGTATATTCAATGGTGAGTTCTAGTCTGACATTACCATTTTCCACACTTAGTAAAACACTGGTATATATTTATATCCCATTAATGAATGCAGTCATTCTATATCTGTCCTTTTCCTTCTGACTAATTTCACTCAGCATGATAGTCTCCATGACCATTCATTTGCAGGTGAATTTCATAATTTCGTCTTTTCTGACAGCTGCATAGTATTCCATTGTGTAGATGTACCACAGTTTCTTTAGCCAGTCCTCTGTTCTCAGGCACTTAGGTTGTTTCCAGATTCTAGCTATAGTGAATAGCGCAGCGATGAATAAAGAAGTACAGATAGTGTTTCTGCTATGTGTTTTTGTGTCTCTAGGGTATATTCCTAGGAGTGCTATTGCTGGATCAAATGGGAGGCTCCATATCTAGTTTTCAGAGGAATGTTCATACTGTTTTCCAAAAGGGGCTGGACCAAACGGCACTCCCACCAACAGTGGATGGGAGTCCCTTTTTCCCCGCATCCAAGCCAGCACCGGTTGTTCTTGCTATTTTGGATGTGTGCCAGTCTCTATGGTGTGAGATGGTACCTCATTGTTGTTTTGATTTGCATCTCCCTGATGATTAATGATGAAGAGCACTTTTTCATATGCCTTTTGGCCATTCGAATTTCTTCTTTTTTGGAAGCCTCTGTTCATTTCTTCTCCCCCATTTTTTGATGGGGTTGGCTGTTTTTTCTTATGAAGTGCTACCAGTGCCTAATATATCCTGGATATTAATCCCTTGTCAGATGGGTATTGGGTGAATATTCTTTCCCACTCTGTGGATTGTCTTTGTATCTTGGTCACCATTTCTTTTGAGATGCAGAAGCTTTTCAATTTTATATAATCCCATTTGTTTATCTTTGCTTTCATTTGCTTTGTCAATGATGTTTCGTCTTTGAAGATGTTTTTAGTTTCGATGTCATAGAGCCGTTTTCCTGTTATCTTTGATGTACCCTATAGATTCATGTCTGATGTTGATATCTATAATCCATTTTGATCTGACTTTTGTGCATGGTGTTAGAAGGAGGTCTAAGTTCATTTTTTACATGTAGTTGCCCAGTTTCTCCAGCACCATTTGTTGAAGAGGCTTTCTTTGCTCCACTTAATATTTTTTGCTCCTTTATCGAAGATTAAGTGGTTGTATATTTGAGTGTTTCCAGGATATTCAGTTCTATTCCATAGGTCTACAGGTTGGTCTCTATACCAATACCACACTGTCTTAATTACGACTGCTTTGTAGTAGAGTTTGAGGTTGAGGAAAGTGATACCTCCCATCTTCTTTTTCCCAAGGACTGCTTTAGCTATTTGTGGGGGGTTTATATTGCTTTACTATTTTTTTTTTGCCTTTTAGGTCACACCCAGCAATGTGCAGGGGCTGCTCCTGGCGCTGCACTCAGGAATTATTCCTGGTCATGCTTAAGGGACCATATTGGGTGCTGGGAGTCAAGCCTGGGTGCCACGTGCAAGGCAAATGCCCTACCCACTATACTGTCCCTCTGGCCCAAAGACAACCAATAATATGGACTGATGTACTATAATAGGTATATTTTCTTCAGTGGATGTCAGAGGTTAAATATTTAGAACAAACAAAGGGATCTTAGATGTCTGTTTTCCTCTAATACTAAAGACATGGCATTTCTACCTTTACAAGAATTCATTTCCTCTTGTTTTTTGAAAGACCTACTCTAATCATTGGGCTTATAATATTAACAAATACTATTAATTAAATAATCTAAAAAAGCATTATGAAGAAAACAATGCATGTATACAAAGTATAAAAATGAAGAAATGTATAATGACTCAGTACAATATTCTATATACAATATTCTACAATTGCCACTTGTCACTTATCTTCCCACTGATCATCCGATTTTAGCGGCGGGTACCAGTAACATTTCCATACGTCCTGTCACATGCTAGTGTGGCCAAGGGCATCTGCTCGCTCAGGAACATGAAGAACCTCAAACCATTCCATCAGGTCATGGGAATGAGGACTATAATTGTTACTGGTATTTGGCATATCAAATACAATTGCCAGTTTATGCAAATTATTAAAAAACAACAAAGATACTAAAGCAGATAATGACACATTGCTTATGGAAATGGAAAGGATTAAGTTTGAAAACATGGAATTTCAAATATTTCATCTCTTTATAAACTTGTATATATGGATATGCTTTGAAAATTTTCACATTAAGAATGACAAGAAAAACCTTTATGTTAGTCTATAAATAATAAATTAAGCACACGAATAAATAATTGATACAACCACACATTTTAACTAAAACAAAATTAAAGAGAGCAGAGCAGGACTTAAGATATTTACAAGTTTAAGTTTGTACGTCAGGGAGATAGCTTGGAGGGCTGGAGTACATAATTTGCATACGGAACAGTGGATGGCTCCCCAAGTACCATAGAGAGCACCCCTGAAGCTCCATTCCAGGAATGGAGGTACTGGAGGTGATGACTCAAAAGCACGAAACATGAAAGGATGCTTGTGTGGCTACATTGGTAAGATCAGATGTTCTTGGTCATGAAAGCTTTTTTTTTCATTAAAAGTTACACACACACATACAAGATTTCAATGCATGTGTGTGTATATTAAAAAAATTTATTTCAAAAGAAACAGTAAAGACTGTTGCAAACAAAATTATAGATTCTGCTATCAACTGCTTTGTGGAATCCACCAGGCAATCTATCTCAATATAGATTTCTTTTACCTGACTAAACTTACATAAAAGTTATGGATAAGTAAAACAAGCTGGTTAAAGTTTATATGCTGTAATTAGAATTCATTCTGACTGCATTCATTAATGGGATATAAATATATACCAGTTTTACTGTGTGGGAAATGGTAATGTCACACTAGAACTCACCATTGAATATACACAAAGAGACCTACATGATAAACCCTAAATGTCTGTAGGGCTAGCAGCAATGTGTAAAAAGAAGGAGAGAGATGCAGAGACAGAGAGATAGACAGAGAGAAAGAGAGGAAAAGGGGTACCTGCTATTGAGGCAGCCTGAGGGTAAGCGGAGGGGGTGTGGGTACATTGGTGGTGGGAATAGGGCACTGGAGGAGGGGATGGGTGCTGGAATACTGTATTACCAAGAACCAATATGAACACCTTTGTAATTGTATGTCTCATGGTGGTATAATAAAAAATTTAAAAAAAAAATTAGAATTCATTCTATGTAAGGTTGGACTGGGATATTAACCATCAATGATTGGTCACAACTGGCAGTTGACAGGTAAAAAGAGTTTTGTCCATTAGTTCTTGGCTTATTTATTTCTTAACTCTTAAAAATTTAGTTACTATGTTCTCAGTTTCAAGTTTTGATTTTTTCTGTTCTTCCCTTTGGCATATGGTTAAGTAATACTGTTTAACCACTAATAAAAGTATTTAACACTGAATTTAAAAAAAGAAGGTTGCTGAAATAATAGAGGGAAGACGATATGTACAAAGATCAAGCCCATGTTCCTTAGCTTTGGGCCCACGCAATATTAGATTAAGAATCAAACTCACTTTTCACTCCCATCTTCATGACTCCGAGCCCACCGGTAAGTTTCAGCATAGCCTGTGTACTCACTGTACTGCTCAGTACCTGAAACAAATGATTTGCTGCTATTATTTTTCAGAAAGACTTTTCTTTTACCTTTATTTTTTTTTGGGTCACACCCCGAGGTGCTCAGGACTTACTCCTGGCAATGCTCCAGGGACCCTACGGAGTACCAATGATCAAACCCTGGTTGGTGCATAAGGCAAGCACAAAGACTTTTCTTAAAAACTGCCTTCAAAGGATCTTCCCTGGAACCAGAGACAGTACAGCATGGAGAGTGCTTGCTTTGCACATATCTGACCCAGGTTCAATCCTCGACACCCTTTCTGGTCCCCTGAATTACACCAGGAGTGATCCATGAGCACAAGGGCCAGGACTAATCCTTGAGCATTACTAAGTGTGACCCAAAAACAAAAAAGAAACCCAAAAAAGTCTTTCTTGATATACCTCAATCTCATTTGTAAGCAAAACCACTGGTCTTAATGACTTGTTATTATGTACTGTAAAAAAAAAAAATGGGTGCTGCTCATAAGCATACAGGGCTAGTGCATATTTTACAAGTGGAAGGCTAAGGTTGGGTCCCTAGCACTTCATGGTCACCAAAACACCACTAGGAGCAATCACTGAGCAACACACCAGGAATAATGTGTGACACATAAAAATTTCAATTTTGCCCAATAGTACAGGGCACTTGCTTTGCACAAGGCTGACCTGGGTTTGATCCCCAGTACCCCATATGGTCCCTCTGACACGCCAGGAATGCTCCTTGAGCACGAAGCCAAAGAATAAGTCCTGAGCACTGGTAGGTGGCCCCAGAAACAAAACAAAACAATTTCAAATTTACAAAGACAACATAGCTTGATAACAGCAACATACTTAGATCAGGAGTCCCCAATGAAACCAAAGAGAATTCTTTAGTAATCAAATCTCACTGGGCTTCATTTTAATCAGTATTACCTTTTTGTTTTGTTTCAGTGCTCAGGGTTTACTCCTTGCTTTATGCCCACCCAGGGATCACTCCTGGCAGAAATCAGGAAATAAATGGGATGCCAAGGACTGAATCCAGATTGGCTGCGTGTGAGGTGAATACCTTACTATCTGTACTCTCTCTCAGACTGTCTCCGCACCACCCTGTTTAAAAAAATCTACTTGGAATAAAAATTTTTTTAATTTAGTTTCTTTACTTTTGGGCAATAAGGTTTACAGCAATTGTTAATGACAGGGTTTCATGTACACAATGTTCCAATACCATAGCCTCCACCAGTGTCTCTGCCCCTCCCACCCCCGTCTCCATCCTCCACTGTAAGCTCAGTTCTTAGAATCCTTACCTTTTTAATTCACAGAACTGCTTGGAAAAGAAAATAAGTTTAATATCTTTCAAAACCATAAAGCAGCACTTACTACTGATTATCACCAAATTTAACTTCACAAGGAAGGAAAGAAATCAGAGATAAATTACTTTTTTTTCTTTTGGGGTCACACTTGGTAATACTTAGGGTTACTCCTGGCTGTGCACTCAGTGAACTACTCCTGGTGGTGCTTGAGGACCATATGGGATGCCGAGGATTGAATCTAGGCCAGCCAAATGCAAGGCAAATGTCCTACCTCCGTCCCTCCAAAGTACTCTATTTTTATGACTTTTTAATTAAGAAACGTTTTTACCTTCTATTAGGATAGAATAGGCCATCCTACTTCAGTAGGAACTGAGATTAACAGATTTTTATCATTACAGTAACTTTAGCCAACCTGGTTACCCTCACATCTGCTACATTAAAGAATTATTTAGATGACGTTTAAGAACAATCCAGTCCACTAATTTGCCTGGGAATAAAAGCAGCAAGCCAAGTTATTTCCCATTTTCTGCCATGCACTGTATAGGTCTCCCATTTCCTGAAAAGTACTGCTTACTGTGTTTTCTTAATTATAAAACACCTTTTCTGTGCGTTGAAACTAAAATACTGTAATATTTCTAATTCAAGTTTGGATGGTTTTCATTTTCTTTCCTAAGAGAAACAAGGTTAGAAAAATTTTCTTCAAGTATGGGAAAGAAAAAGTACACAGAAATATGCTTTTGTACTACTCATATTAAATCTAAATTTCTAAGCAGTCATCTTTCAAAATCATGTTGTCACTTGCTCAAGCCGGCACCAGTAACATCTCCATACGTCCTGACACAAGCTAGTGTAGCCCAAGGGCATCTGCTTGCTCAGGGAACACAAAGAGCCTCAAACCATTCCTTCAGGTCATGGGAATGAGGTCTCTAATTGTTACTGGTTTTTTTTTTTTGGGGGGCATATCAAATACGACAGGGGTAGCTTGCCAGGCTCTGCCGTGAAGCCAAATATAATTAAATAAAAACATGTACTTATTTTGGGGCCGAGAGAAAGCACAGTGGGTACGGTATTTGCCTGCATGTTTGCCCATCTGGGTGGATGCCGGCATCCTGAGCACTGCCAGGAGTAATTCCTGAGTGCAAAGCCAGGAGAAACCCCTGAGCATTGCCAGTGTGACCCAAAAAGGAAAAAATAAATTTATTTTATATTTTCAAAAATGGGTGCCCTCAGCTTGCTTTAAACCCACAATTATTAACTATGTTGAAAGTAAAATGGTAAATAGTAATATAGCAAGTAAGAAATGGAAGAATGAATGCTCTTTATGTCTAGGGATAGACTTTAAGAACTCATGTTCAAAAACAGTTCTTCACTTAAACAAAATACTAGAAAGAATTCTTTTAAAGCGATCTACCTGCTTTTATTAGCATAATTTAAACAATGCTCATTTTGTAGCACACAGAATACTTTCACTTCCCTGAAAAATAAAAATTAAGATCTTTCCAAAGAGCTTGTGTTATTTAGTGATGGATTTAGTGTTACAGTTTTGTTAGTGAAGCACACCACCTGGGATAATTTCCTTCATTAAATGTCAATTTTGTTAAAGGTACAAATATTCCTCTAAAAGGTCAATGGGGCCAGAAAGAATAGGGTTTAAGTTACTTGCCTTGCATGCAGTCAACTCTGGTTCAATCCCTGGCACTACATATGGTCCTCCAAGCACAGCCAAGTGGGACCACCACCCACCAAAAAAAGAAAAATAGAAAAACAAGAAAAATCCTAACCAAAAACGGTTTCAGGTCTAGTCTTCTGCTTTTTTGTGTTCACCAAACAGAAACAAAACATTCTCTAAAATCATGATGTACTTTGTTACTGGAAGTAATTTGCTGGAGTTACAGACTAATGGAAGAGAAGGGAGGGGAAAGGAAGAATTTTAATTCATTCTCGTTCTCTCTCTCTCTCTCTCTCTCTCTCTCTCTCTCTCTCTCTCTCTCTCTGTCAGGCTGCTGGCTTTTACTATGAGTGAAAGTTGTCTGGATCACAGAAAATAGAAGGATAACACTATGTAGATATAAATATTTGCCTGATTGCATGCATGACCTGTTTCATATTCATTTAAAAGTCTGATAGCCACCAGATGCCCCACATTGATGATAAATTTAATTTACTTCCAATTTCTCAAACTCTTCTACAGATTCGGGCAGCACAGTCACAGCCATTAGCTCACTAAGCCTGGATGCATCATTGAAGGAATGGAATTGATCAGGCAGACAGATTACAGTATACAGTTAAGAGTCTCCCTTAAGGAGGAGATGGCAGAAATCCAACATCAAATAGATGATGAAATGGCCATTTCCATTAAGGGAACATCACATCACAGATATTAATTAGGAGGCACTATAATAAAGTTACATAGATGTGGGGAAATGCTGAGTTAAATGTCACCTCGGATGTCCTTAGCCTAAGAAAATTAAAGATCTGAAAGTGTGCCATGGTGTACAATTTCCCATTCACTTGACAAAGGCTGCAGGTAAGCTGGAACAGCTCTAACTCCACAGTGATGGTCGGTTTAGACTGGAAGCAGACTATCTTCAAAACTATCAAAAAATATTTTTTAAAAAGAGTTCTTTCCTTTAATAGTGGCCAGGAATTTGTGTATTTTACTCACAGCAACATTACTATTGAGATGACAAAGCGAATTATTACTTTTCTAGTATAAGAGAAAAGACCCAAAGAATTTGAAGTGTCCAGCATCCCACCAGAATTTTTGTTTTAAGTTTGTACCTCTCATTTTAAACCATTTTAATCAATGAAAGGCAATTTCATTGTGAGTTTTCAGTTGGAAACTACAATTAAACAGTTCAAAATTTTATTATTTATGTGAAGTAACATAGTTTTTGTTGAAACTTATTTAGAACAATGTGAGAGGAGAGAAAGAAAGAGAAAAGAAAGAGAGAAGTACGTGCTTAGAACACAGGCTTCTCCAAAGTGAAACAGGCAAGCAAAGGGACAGACAAAAGCAAGCAAGAAGTGTGTTCAAGGGAGGCATGAGCCTGAGGAGCAAGTAAAAATTTCTCCCTAATCTTTCACCATGAGGGCCACCATTTTCAACCTCCGGACTCCACAGCTCGTCAGAGCTCCACCCAGCAGAGAAGCTGATCTTTTCCTGCCAGTTCATCAATAAATGCACGAGATGAGAGGCTACTAAAAGAGTATCCCACTTGCACGGCAGAACCTAGCAAGCTACCTGAATCGTATTTGATAAGCCAAGATCCAGTAACAACTATAGATCTCATTCCCATGACCTGAAGGAATGGTTTGAGGTTCTTCGTGTTCCTCTAGCGAGCAGATGCTCTTGGGCTACACTAGCATGTGACAGGACGTATGGAGATGTTACTGATGCCTGCTCGAGCAAACCGATGAACAACGGGAAGACAAGTGATGCAAGAAGTGATACAAGTGAAAAACAATGAGAACACAAAAATTGTGAGATCACTTTTTTTTCAACTGTGGGAATTAATCAAAGACTTAAAGCAATCTAAGATGTGTTTATTATAAGAAATATGGATGACTGAACTCATTTGTAGGATATAAAAACATAATATGACACTAATACTTAAGGACAATAGAAACAAGGGCCAGGAGGATTGGTCCATTGTTGCAAGCCTGCCTCAAGTGCTGGGGAGAAGACAGCTGGGATAGAGAACAGACCACTATGACGAGATATGACAAGATAGTTGGAAATGATCACTCTGGATAAAAACTGAATGCTGAAAGTAGGATAAGGGACAAACATGACCTCTCAGTATCTGTACTACAGACCATAATGCCTGAAGCATGGGAGGGAGAGGGAATGCTATGTGCCTGAAACAACTCTATTAAGAATAACTTTGTAAATCACAGTGTCACATAAATATTCCTGAAAAAAAATTGTATCATATAATAAAAATTTAAATGTAAATGAATTATTTTCCCCTTTCTTTCCATGGATAAAGATGTCAAGAAAGAAAATATCCTACTTAAGATTAGGAAAGTAATTCTATATGACAACTGATAAAGCTAGATATAAATTACTGAATATATTGGAACTAGTGTCCATAGAAGATAAAAGCTATTTCTGGGCAGCCTCTAGTTTCAGAGACATTTACATATCAAAAAAACCCCATAAGAAAAGACTAACCTGTGATGATAAGACATTCATTGTGATCCAGAACCTCAGTGAAGAGTCGTGAAACAATCAATTCAGGATTGATTAAAAAGCGAATTTCTTCTTGCACTAGTCCTGCACCAGTTACCACCACCTCCCACAAAACGGTTTGCAAAATCCACCTATTTGGAAAAATTGGCATAGTAAATGATGGCCCAACATACAGACAGACACAAATGCAGGCTAATCTTCCTCTCCTTTCCATAAAAATCAATATTCCAAATTTGTAATTTTCTTTTTTTTTGGCTCTTTGGGTCACACCCAGGGATGCTCAGGAATAATGCTCCTGACTCTGTTCTCAGGAATTACTCCTGGTGGTGCTGGGGGTGGGGAGGATCATATGAGATGCTGGGGATTGAACCTGGGTTGGCTGTGTGCAAGGCAAACTCCTTACCCACTGTATTTGCACTCCAGCCCCCAAAATTAGTAATCTTACCAGGGAAGAAGAGAGCAGAGCCAGAAATAATACCTGAGCACTACCAGGTAAGGCCCAAACCTCTTCTTCCACCCCCAAATAGTAGTAATAGACATTAGGTAGAAGTCTCAGTGCAATTAGACTTTTGTTTATTAACTTTATTTGTGCTCCAACGATTACAAAAGAGATTTTAATCTGGAAAGGTTTCAAGGTCTTTCCCTATAATTTATTATTCAATTTCCCCTTAGGTATTTCATGACTTCAACATAATTATGACTTTCTCATATAACATGAAAAACACTTGTCCTTAATGAACTAAAATGTTTAGTAATTGATCTTTTTGTGTTACTCTTTTCTACTATGGCAGAATAAAAGGATGGAATTCTTTTTTTGGTTTTTGGGTCACATCACCCCTGTGGTTACTCCCATGCCTGGACTCAGGAATTATGCCTGATGATGCTCAGGAACCAGATGGATGCTAGGGATTGTGTCCAGGTCGGCCAAGGGCAAGGCAAGTGTCCTACCTGCTATACTACCTCTCTAACCCCAGGAATGGAAGTTAGAAACTAACTGCAACAGTCAAACTGCATGAGCATTAAAAACGATTGAAAACATATTTAACATACAAATATTATACACACATATGTATAATATGTAAATATTATATATACATACATACATTCATGTATATATATACGTATATCTAGATAGATGGATATGGAAGGCTGGGGCTAGAATGCATGTGTTGTATGCAGGAGGCCTGTATTTGGTCACAGAAACTGCATGGTCTCTTGAGCACAGCCAACCTCTTGAGCAAAGGAGCACTGAGCCTAGAGTAGCCCCTGAGCAAAACTGCTATGTGGTTCAAATACTGGCCCTACTCCCAAGTTTTCAACTTTGCTTTAGATGACGTTACTGAGAAATTACAAACATACATAAATTTGTGTACACAGTCATATATACAAAAATACTAAAAATGTAAAGCCTAACATATAATATATATAATATAAATAAAGTTTATGTGCTATCTAACAATACACTCCCGGGACTCTCCTTTACTATTCCACTAGTTACACTGTCATAAAAGCTATCTACTCACCAAGTAATTCTATGACACCAGCAAGGTGCCTACAACTTCTTAGTTCAGTTCTAACACTATCTACTTAAGGGAAGGGTAGCATCACATATCACAGGTATCTGACCATAAGACTGCCCCATCTCAGAAACCAAATGAAGATCCCAGGTTGTCACTGATAGTTCTAGTTGACTGTCTATGAATTGGGGTTCCCATTTTAGTTTTTAGTTCATTAGGATCTGATAAACTGCTGAAATAGATCATAAAATTCAGGGTAACACATATGCTTGTTTATTATGAAGGATATAATAAAAGATGAAGATAGTCAGATGAAGTGAACACAGGGAAGTGAATACAGGGCTAGGTATATGAGAACATACACAGAGTTTCCACGTTCTCTCTGAGCAAGTCATTCCTACAGCATTTCCATGTATCTCCAACCCAGAAGTTCTCTAAATCCTATAATTTGGGTGTGTTTATGAAAGCTAATCACATAGGCATAATTAACCATTAACTCAATCTTTAATCCTTCTCCCTTTCCTGGAGCATAATGCTGGGGTAGGAAATTTCAAACTTCTAGTAATAACTTGATGTTTTTGATTACCATTGTGATGAATTCCTGATTAGCTTCAAATGATAGTCCTGTAAAATCACAACAATTTAGCAGCTGTGTCAGGAATCAAATATGAGAGGAAAAAATTCCTAGTTTTCCTATCACGTGGGAAATTATATACATTTATTTGTAAGAAGACATGTGTTTAATACAGATTTTGTTCACATTCTCAGGTTGAATAAATAGCTGCACAAAAGATAGAGGTAAAACCAAATGTAAAAGCTGATTCCTTATGCCTGTCAGTAAGGAAATGTGGAAGACTGTAGCTGATGAAGAAGAATCTAAGGTCTAGTAATCTTTACTTACCTCCTGAAAGTTCTGGGGAAGATTTTGAAAAGAATGGTAATAACAATCCTGGTTCAATCCCAGGCACAAAAGCTCCCTGAGAACTGTCAGGTATGGGAATACCAATGCCTCCTTGGGCCTGGAGGGACCTTACGGTCTCCTGAGCCCCTCAATCACCAAAGAAAAAACAAGGCAACAACTGGGCGTTTATTTTAGGAAGACAGTTCAGGCCAGAGTTTAAAGAATAACCAGAAATGTGTAAAATTTCCAGAATCAGAAATACAGGTTAGGTGATCACTGGATAGTTTCGGCAAACATACACAGGGCTTCAAAAATGAACAGAGACAAAATGAGAGACCAAAAATCAAGTGATAATACCTGAAAACTGAGACTACTAAAGATGGAGATACAGTATGGGGGTGGGGGGGTGAGGAAGTCAGGCACTTGCTATGTTCGTGGCAAACCCATTAGATTCCTGTCACTATATACAGTCTCCCAGAAACAAGCAGAAATGATACAATGAGGGACAGAGCAAGGAGTTAGCCCTGAACGCACTGGTTTTTGGGCCAAAACATCACCCTTGCAAAAGAAAAAATTGAAGCTGAAAATACCTACGTACCCTATTGTGCATAAAAATAAGAAACAAAGGTTTGAGATTAGCTAAATGAATTTCAACTGGAACAAGGCATATAATTAAAGTAGAAAAATAAAATATCCATCTTATAAATATTAAAAGATAAAAGTATGAAAGTACTATCTTATATTAAAAGAAAAATAGACCGCATATGCACATACAGGCTATTATTCAGTTTTTTAATAATAGACCAGTATTTATTACTTGAAAGCAATCTGTAGAAGCAAATAACACTAAACTCAAAATGTCTCTGAAAGCAAGGGGCCTTTTAAAACAAATCAGTTTCTCTGTAAGTTCAAGAACTGAAAAAGCTCTCTATTACAGGTGAGAAACCTATGCCAGTACATGAAAACAAGCTTGAGTACATCTTTATTTCTAAGCCATTCTTTTTCCAAGTCATTTTACTTTAAAACTCTTGTTCAGATTACTCGGTTTCTGAATTATAACTTGATGGAAAGAAATGAAACACTACTTTGAGAGGTTTTATTATGTGACCATTCAGCATAATTCAATTTATATGTTACAGGAGGAATTTTGTAGACTTGCAATACAATATTCCCTTATCGCCTAGTGATATATGGCAGGGGTCAGGAGCAAGGGAGAGTGCTAGAAGCCTTTGGGTAGTCTTTTTAATCTATCAAGGTCTTATATTTCACTTATATTCCTGGGAGGAGAGAGAGCAGAGAGAAACTCAATCTGGATTATTGCTAAATAATTCTTTATTCAATTGTATTGAAATAAAAGGTCACCATTCCTGTGGTGCTAAGTAGCAGTAGTTTTGTTTAATGTATATTAAGATTCTCTTAGATCATACAAGATTTTACTACAGGATAGAATGTTTTCGAAAAGGAAATGTTGAAGAAAAGTAATATTGAAAGAAATTTTAAATGTACTTCATAATTATTGTTGTAAATAGAATATAAAAATTGATTAAAACATTTTATACAGAATAAACAGAAATATTAATTCTGTTTATTCTAAATATTTTATATTTTTGTCTATGTCAAATTATCACTGGGTAAAGATTTACCTCTTTTTAGATTTTAACTGTAGGTTTGTTGTCTCTCGTTAATTCTTTTAAAAAATTAAAAAATTCAAGATAGTAATAGATTAGCAACAATGATTGAGAGATGAACAAAATTACCTGCTCTAAAACATGGAAACGACAGCCAACACAGTTGGTTCATCAAATGCCTAAAATGATTACAGATGGAAGAGACGATTTCCTGAACAATCAGTTTTAGATGTCTGCCTCCTAGACCTAAACAAGGTTGGTGGCAAAAAAACACTTCAAGCTGGTCATCATTTAGGGCACGGAAAGGGCTTTTTAAAACAAAGAACAAAGTTGCCTGGTGACAGCCTGTCAAGACCATGCACTGGGAACTTCCTCCACTGTCAATCTAAAATCAACGTCTGAACCAAGAGGCCGGATATCTTGGGGTTTTCTGTCAAAGGTTTTCTCAAAGAGACACATGTAAAAAACTGAGTGTGTACAATGATAAATAACCATATTATTAAGTCTGTCAAAATGATGTTTTCCACCATTCTTCTATCATGCTTTATTTATTTATAGTTTGCATTAAATCAGCTTAGGAGATAAATTAAAAAAATTTAAATTTAAAATTCCCTGTACTGTCAGAAGCTTGACCAGAGAGTCCCCAGATCAAGCACCAGTGGCTCACCTACCTGCAGCATGCCTTGACCATTTCCCTTCTATGGTGCCTCTCGTAAGTGACATGCAGTCGAGTCAGGGTTTTTTCACATCTACAAATAAAAGGATATACCTTAATTTATTTCTTACAGAGGAATCTAAAAATATATATAACCATGAGAGAAAAACTGAAACCAGTTCAAATCTCAAGTCAAAAACAGATGCCGCTCTTAACATTCTGGATAATACTCCCAATTTTTCCTATTCAAATATGTAAATACACACATTTAAATGAAATGAAATAATTGTTTTAAAACCCAATTTTCCTTTACAAAATAGTTTTTCCTCTTTAAGCATCAGGCAACTTAAAATATAATTTTTAAATATCTATGAGATTTGGGGACCAGAAGTATATAGTTCAAGAGGTAAGGAGTTTATCTTGCATGCGGCCAATGGTTGACCCCCAGGGTCAATCTGGCACCACACATGGTTCCCCAGCACCGTTAGAGAAACGATCCTTAGCACTGTTAAGTGTGGCCTCACCTTACCCTCCGGCGAATCTGTAAGACTTTATCATTGACAAGTGAAGTTAACAGTCAACATTACCAATTCATTTATGATTTTCAAGTGAAATTTATTTTCACTAGTCTCCCAAACACGAATATGTAAGTGTAGTGCATTATCTTAAGGAAAATACACACCACAGAAATTCTTATCTATGATATTTTTTGTATTAATAAATTTATCTCTGAACCTAGTATCTGCAAGTCACAATTATTTTCTTTCTCATTCATAAATCATGGTCACTGTGATGTTCATAAGGGTCAGGACATGCTAGTTCAAAACATGGCACCTTGTCATACGAATTTTGAAACCAAAAAAAAAAAAATCTGAGGAAATTGCAGGAAAAAAGACAGTGATTCTGCTCTCTTCCAACCTTGGTCTGTCAGACAGAACAAATAAAAATCCTCATGTGTAAGATGCCCTCTTTATTCCAGAAGGAAGGCATACTGTATACCCAAAGAGAAAAGAACAACAAGAAGAATTCTAAGTGGTGTTGCTGATTCCCAGGACTTAACTACATTTACCCTCTACTCCTTAGCCTATTATATTCTTCCACAACTCATTACTCTTCATCAAATATAGCATGGTAATACACAGGACAGGGCCAGAAAGATAGTGGAGGAGGTAGGGAACTTGTTTTGCACATGGCTGACCTGGGTTCTATCCCCAGCACCCTACAGAGGTGCCAGAGTCCCACCAGGAGTGACTCTGGAGCAGAAAGCCATGAGTTAGACCTGGGTATGGCACCAAAACAAGCAAACAAAAAAGATTAAACTCAGGTTCTCCTAACACAAGGCAAAAACCTACCTGTTGTACAACTCTCTGGCCCCATGATTTTTTAAAAATTATTTAGGAGGCTGTCAGGGGAAGTGCTATTTACTTGGGATTTGCTTCCCTCCTCTGTCAACGAGTTGAAATACATTTCTGGCAATGTTCCAGTTCAAGGATTGATTGTTACTAATACTGTTATTCAGCACAGATTCTGTTTTGAAATTTTTATTTGTGGGGCAAGAGCGATAGTCCAGCAGGGAGGGGTATGCTTTGCACTCAGCCAACCTGGGTTCAATCCCCGGCATCTCATATGGTTCCCAAGCACCGGTAAGAGTAATTCCTGAGTGCAGAGCCAGGAGGAAGGCTTGAGCATCGTCGGGTATGACCCAAAAAGCAAGCAAGCAAACAAATAAATTTAAAAAATAAAATTTTTATTTGTATCAAATCTCCACAGAATCTCAGTGAAACCTCAGCAAAACTATGTTCATGAAAAATGAACCAGTTCCAGATGCCCCATTCCACTCTCAATGGAACAAACATCTCTGAATGCAGCAGTTATGTGTACCTAGGTCGAGAACTCAACATGATGAACGACCTAAAACCTGAGATGCACAGGAGGAAGAGAGCAGCATGGAAGGCCTTCAAAAGCATCAAAAAAATAGCTAAAAGGACAAAGAACCTCCGGCACCGGGCACATCCCTTCAACTCCACCATTCTCCCTGCATTAACATATGCCTCAGAGACCTGGGCCCCATAAAAGCAGGATGAGAATGCTATTTGGGTCTCCCAAAGAGGTATCGAAAGAGCTATGCTTGGAATATCACACCTCACTCAAGTGAGAGAAGGAATCGGAGTTCGAACTCCGTCGCTATTCCAGAATCAGGGACGCTGTCTCGTTTGCCAAGGCATCGAAAATCAGATGGGCTAGACATGTAATGCGATTTGGAGTTGACTGCTGGACTAGAGTCATTACCGACTGGATCCCATGGGATGTCAAAAGATCACATGACCGCCTACCTACAAGATGGTCAGACTTCTTCGTCAAGACCCTGAATGAATGGTTTGAGGCTCTTCGTATTCCTGAAGCAACCAGATACCACTGGGCTACATTGGCACGTGATAGGGTCAAATGGAAATATTATTGGCGCCCGCTCGAGCAAATCGACGAATAACGGAATGTCAAGTGATCAAATCTCACAATAACTCTATTATTAACATCTTTACAGTAAGGAAAAAAAGCATACAGAATGTATCAAATTAACCTGCCCATCGCTAATAAATGAAGGAATAGAGATCTGAAATCAGGTAAGTCAATGATTCACGATAAATTGGTATGTTATACTTTTGGAAAAATGACTTTCCAAAACCTTGTAAAAAATAGTACCATAGGTTTGATCATTTCTTTGATCCCCACATTCCCAAACCTCAGGACCCTATTTTCTTTAAAAATTTTTTTATTATAATTTTTTTAAATATTAAAACACCGTGACTTACAAATTTCCTCACAGTACAGTTGTCACAAGTACTCATTATTCAACACCAGTCCCAGCACCAAAGGTGACTGCCACCTACCCACTCCCATTCCCACCCCAGCTCCCCAGCTGGCTGCAAGCACATTGGTCACTGCAACATATATATGGGTAGGTCCTGGGAAGGACCTGAACCTAAACTGAGCTGTTATGTGACCCTGGTGCACGGCCCGGCAGCGGCAGCGTGTTGTGGACAGGGGCTGCAGCAGCTGTGTGTCTGGTCCTTCTCTCTGGCATCACTGATCACAGCGGCTATGGAGCTTCATAGTCACGCCCACTGGGGTCACTGGAGATGGAGACAGACCCTATTTTCTTAGCCATTTTATTCTGAGGGACTATCTGTGAGACTGTGAGATTACCACCTCCCAAAAAATTCAAGAGCCAGAAATCTCTACTTAGTCAGAAGTTCAAAAGAGAAATTATCATGACTTTCAATTATCCTCAATAACTGATTTTAAAAAAAAAACCCTCATCTTCCAACTTCCTGATATGCTTCCCTTTGGCTTCAGTAAATGCTCTATATATCACTACCCCAGGAATCATAGATGCAATCTATTCTGGCTATCTTTTTTTAAAAAAATATTTTATTATACCACCATGAGATATACAGTTACAAAGATGTTCGGGTTTGGGTTTGGTCATACATGTTCCAGCACCCATCCCTCCACCAATGCCCATTTCCAACCACCAAAGTCCCCAATTCCCTGCCCTCCCCCAGCCTGCCTCCATGGCAGATACCTTATCTCTTTTCTCTCTCTTTCTCTCTTCCTTCTCTTACACACTGTGAATTGCAATGCATACATCTAGAGGTTATCATGTTATCTTTTGCCTGTTCAATGCTCAGTTCTAGGCTGGTATTATCACTTTTAACAATTATTAGCACATTGTTACCTTCTCTGTCTTATATTCTGGCTATCTTTGATGAACTCAGACTAGCTAATAAGTCTCTAACCATCAAAATCTAATCATAACATGTCAAATTTGGAAACAAGAACTACCTCTAACTTCTTGGCACCCATATGACACTTGGGAACACTGACAATACTGCTCTAAAATCTGGGGTACTAATTTTACTTTATTTTTATATATGTACGCACACATATATGCTATATATGTTTTTTGACCAAACCTGTCTGTACTCAGAGCTTACTCTGGCTCTGTGCTTAGGGATCACCCCTGGTGGAACTCAGGGGATCTTATGTGTGTGACAGGGATCAAATTGAAAGCAGCTGTGCATAAAGCTTACCTGTTGTGGGATACTAGCTTAAAACATTCTCTAGCTCACTTTTTTTTGGGTTGTTTTCATTTCATTTATTTATTTATTTATTTATTTATTTATTTATTTATTTATTTATGAATTTTTTTTTTTGGCTTTTTGGGTCACACTCTGGCAATGCTCAGGGTAACCCCTGAGCAACGGGAAGACAATGTATGACCGAAACCCAAACTCCTGGCTCTGCACTCAGGAATTACTCCTGGCAGTGCTCGGGGACCATATGGGATGCTGGGGATGGAACCTGGGCCAGCATGAGCCGGCCATGTGCAAGGCAAACGCCCTACCTGCTGGGCTATCACCCGGCCCTCTAGCTCACTATTAAAGTAACTAAAATGCCAAACATGAATTAAATTTTTTTTGTTACCAATTTTTAACAGCTTTGGAACTGACTGGTTGCTGAGCCAGTATCGACCATGCTCCACCGTGCTGGTCCCCTGCACCTAACTCGCTGACAGGTGAGGAGGGCCAGCTGGTGCCCATGAGCAACTGGCCGCTCTATGAACTGTTCAACTTTGGCATGGAGCTGGGCAATGAACTCTTTTTACATCCTCTTCTTTCCTTCTGGATCTGGAACCTGGACCCCCTCATGGCCAAAGGCTCGTGATCATCTGGGTACTGGTCATGTACCTGGGCCAGTGAACCAAGGAAACTGTCCGCTGGTCGCGCCCGCTCTCACCTCCTGTGGTCAAGTTGCAGGTGTTCTACAACTCCGAGTACAGCATGCCATCCACCCATGCCATGGCCGGGCGCTGCCATCCCCATCTCCATGATCCTCCTCACCTACGGCCGCTGGCAGCTCAGCAGAGCTCCGCCCAAGAGAAAAGCTGATCTTAGGCCCTGCTTGTCAGAGTCCCACGCTACAGTGAAGCCTATTTCAAGCCCAGGTATGCCTGATCCAGAGACTCAGATGCAGCGGGCACAGCTGCTACCGGCTCTCCCTGTGCTAGTTGATCATGAGGCACCTGGGAGGGAAGGCAGCTTCTAGCCCTTGCTCGCCACCCCAAGAGAACCCTCGCAAGAAGCCAGAGGAACACCCACACCATGAGGGCTGCCATTTTTAACATCGGGACTCCACAGCTCGCCAGAGCTGAAAAATCCCATCTCTCCCCTGGTTCATCAGTAAATGCACAAGATGAGAGCCTACTACTGAGAGTATACCACCCGCATAGCAGAGCCTGGCAAGCTACCCGTGTCGTATTTGATATGCCAAAAACCAGTAACAATTATAGACTTCATTCCCATGACCTGAAGAATGGTTTGAAGCTCTTCATGTTCCTGGAACGAGCAGATGCCCTTACTAGCACGCGACTGGACGTATGGAGATGTTACTGGTGCCTGCTTGAGCAAATTGATGAACGGGAAGACAAGTGATACAAGTGAAGTGATACCAATCTTTAAAGTTATCAAAGTTATAACTTTGCCTATCAAAGTTAAGGAATACCTTGATCTTATAAAGAGGCAAAGTTGTGGACACAAAAGTTTCAGCAACCTCTAAATTTCAATCTATCCACTTTCTCCTGAATGGCAACTGTCATATACAAATGGGCATCCTTAGATACTAGTGTCAAGTGTCAGCTGTACAGTGTAGACCTTCTCTCGTTGCTTTACATACAAAACTGAAATGAATAAAACATATGACTAAGAGATGAAGTAAGAAAAAGCAATCTTGGGCTGGAGCGATAGTTCAGAGATAGCGTTTGCCTTGCAGACAGCCGACCTGGGCTCGACCCTTAGCATTTCGTTTGGTCCCTGAGCACTGCCAGGAATAATTCCTGAGTGCAGGAGTAAACCCTGAGCATTGCCTGGAGCGAACAAAAATAGCTAAAAATGAAAAGAAAAAGAAAAGCAATCTTTTGTATTTTATTGGACTAATAACATAACAGACTGCTACTTTTACTTCCAGGTACCATATTTTAGGAGGGACCAATAGACTGAGTATAACAAAAGCAGACATAAAGGGATTGGTATTCATATTACATTGAAATGAAATAAGTAAATTAAATATTACCTGTGTGCTAGATGTCAGGGTAGGTATTAAGACACAGGAGGCTGGTGGTAGGGTGGGGTGGGGAAATGAATGAAAGTAAAATTAGATTTAGTTATTGGAGGGCTAGAAGGAAAAACTGGAAGGGGAAAAGGTAAAAGTATTTCAATAATTTCTTAATACATGGGTTATATATTAACACACACAACCCACAATGGGATAGCCTAAGGTAAGACAGTGAGTTTCCCATCACTGATGCTCTTCAGCCTCTGTCACAGGTAACACAGTGTTAATTGATATTTTACTAGACGGTTTCTGGAGTTTCTTTCATCCTTCATAGACCAAGACTCCAAATGCTATGCAGGTTTTCTTCCCTTCTGGCTTGATTTAATTTCTTCAGGTTGTCTGATCTTTATTCTATACTTGTTTCTATTAAATAATCATCTCAGTTATACAGTAAGTTTCTGAAAGCAAGCTTGTCTTTTTTTTCTCATAAACTTCTGACTGATAGAAACACCGGAGGAAAAGCCATCTTAAGAAAATGTACTTTCTCACATTTCACCTTTTAAGAGTAAGTCCCTATTATAACTAATTGCAAACAAAACTATTTTAAGCATTATTAGTGTGGCCAGAGAGGTAGTGTAGCATGCAGACAAAGTACAGTATGCAGCCGTGCGTGCAGCCAGTCTAGATTTGATCCCCAGAACCACATATGGTTCCCTGAGACCCATTAAGAGTGATCTCTAAGTACCACTGGGTGTGTCCCCTCCTCCCACAAATAAATACTACATCTATACAGACACACAAACACCACATAGGCCAGAGAAACAGTATAGCAGGAAAGGAGCTTGCCTTTCATGGGGCTACTATGGGTTTAATCCTCAGCGCCCCATATGGCTCCCGAGCCCAACCAAGAGTGATCCCTGAGAAAAAAGCCAGGAGTAAGACCCAGGCACATACCAAAAAATATACATTCAGTATGTTATGTTCTTAATAGCAATTAAAAAAAAAGTTGATCCATTCTTCTCTAAGCACTTTGGAGATTTGCTCTAGCATATTAGGAAATAAGTTAATTATTTCAGGGTGTCAAGGAATTTACAAATCTGAAACAATACAGGTTGGTTATTCTCCTTGATATTTACAGATAAACAATTAAAATAACTCATTACATTAGCAACTTTCACAAAATCCATCAATAGATACATCACATGGTCAAACTTCAAAGTTCGTGGTCATTCTAATTTTTAAAAATTGAGTTCTTTGTTCAGAAAGAAAAACCATTATGTATAAACACTAAACACAAAAGATGAGTAAAGAATTGTTGGTGGGAATGT